>OZ010717.1:15724416-15935001 GCA_963932345.1 Ophion ventricosus
GGTGATCGAGCCTGAGCGATGTCGCTTGAAACCTAAAACACACACGAAGAGGAGCATGCGAAAGCATTAACGAGAGATTTCGCATGCGAGGAGGGAAATGCTTCCGCTCGTCTATCAGCGCGAGTATGATAGCCCTATAATTAAGGCTGTTAAAAAAAAAACACGACTCTTAGGGATGAAGAATAGCGTTTCTTGGCTTCCACATTTGGACGTTGTTTCGAGAGGTGGGAAAGATCGTTTCGGAAGGTTCGAGGGGCGTCGGTCGTTTAGGGTTGAATTACTTAGAGTCGATTGAGGAGTTTCTCCATTAAAATCGAAATTTTCAGATCCTATTGATATTTATATCACCGAAAGATTGATTTATGGTGCATTAACTGTCTGAAAATCGACCAGTTTCACAACATAGTTTCAGAGATTTTGAATGTTCAAGTTGGAACTTTATCAATTTGGTAATACACATGACAACTCGAAATCACTAGTAATAGGACTCTAGGGACTGGAATAATATTGAGATCGAAATGAAAAAAAACGGTGTGAACCGTGGCTATAGTGTCAAGAATGTCGTGTCAAAAAATTAAGTGGCTTCTCTACTTCGTTCATTAATAATGCTCGAAAATAGATGTAAATTTTGAACTCCAACGGTATGTTTTCGCACACTAACGAAACTTGTAGATTAAACGTGACAATACTGCGTTAACTAGCTCTGTCGAGTGAGCGACTCTCAAGGTGCGTTCGACTTGGGCACTTACACTCTTTCAGCATTTGTGAGCACCGCTCACGTCGTTCGACTTGGCACTGTGCGCGTTTACAGAATCATTTATGACGTCACGTGTGACATCATTACCGCTGCCATATTACACTCACAAACGTTTCTTCCAGCGAGGTAGAGCAGCAAAAGTATATTGTTACAGTTACGTAACTAATATACAAAAGTATATTGTTACAGTTACGCCAGTTTTGGAACTTAAATGGATTCAATAAGGGTCACACGATGACCTATACGAAGCATACGGGAGTGCCCAAACCTGTATATACGACCGTGGATCCGAGGTACGGGATTTTTTTTAAAGGGAGATGTCCAAAAATTAGGAAAAATTTTCTTAGATCATCTCCCCACCAGTACTATCTTCTATTAGATCGTAATCTTCATCACCATCGGTTACATTGTTAATTATTTTGAACAACTTGTCAAAGATTTTAAAACGAACAAAAGCTTCCTGCTGCACCCGTCATCTTGATACTATTTATGCCACTTCGAACGATTCGAGTTCTGGAAAGGTAAGCTCGTCGAAGCGCGCACAGTTCAACCCGAACGTGCCACTGCTAATAAGCGTGAGCGCCCAAGTTGAACGCGTCCACAATACATAGTATTACAGCCGACGACATTTCAGCGATAGTCAAACGTGCCAATGACAAGAACTTTCGCTATTGTCAAGTCTATCGGATATGTTTTCTTGAATAAAATTTCAATATATTTATATTTAATTATAAAAATTGTGACTATTAATATCATTTCCCGGCTTAGAAATATTTTCCAACAATATTATGAGATGGAAATTGTCCAATAATAATTAATTTTTACATAAAATTTGATTCGTAAGAGGTTGGCGTTTTGCCGAAAACTCATGGTATTTTTATCCCTACTCTCGCAGCCAAGATTCCGAAACTCCCTCTGACGGGTGAACTGAGAACAACTGGAAGTAACGTACGAATACAACAAGGACACTTGACATTTTCGTGGTAAAAAAAAATACTAAGGGTACAAAGGCTGAACAGCCTTTTTTTATGTCCACTTTCCGTTAATATTTATACATTGCGTGCGTTATCTCACACACAGAATGCATTTAATTTACACGAAGATAAGATCCTAACAGTGCTCGATGAGGAAAGAGCCGTGGAACAAATGGCAGACAGTTATAAGAAAAGTCGGAATATTTCAGAGGAGTCGCAGAGTCCCGTTTGTCAAAGGCATCCGTCTAAAAAAATAATAATAATTGGAATTTTGTCGCAGTGCGTTAGGCGAATACCTTGGCAGGATTGATCGGTCTCCGGAAGAAGAATATTTCGTCCTCAGTGACCGCTGACGTGTGGTTGAATTTTTTGAGGCCGTCTTGGATGAGCTTTTTCATGAGATTCTTGCTTTCGTCGTAGGTCGATTCACAAATGAAGACGTCATCTTCCGGTATTTCCGTGGGTCGACCTGCGCCAAACATTACACAAATTAATTTTTCATTATCGCAAGATATAACGAAGATGGGAACGGCGCTCTCTGAATCTGATGTTGCGCCGAGTACCCGACTGGTCCTCGAGAATGTGAAAAAGATCTGATAACTGTAGCGTTATCTCGAACTTGTCTAACGTAGATTTTCAGAGATAAGATATCACAATGCTTCTTCGCTGGGGGAATCTTCCATCGTTTGGCCTCAAGGACTATACGAGGGTGGTTCGATAAGTAACATGGTTCGCATTCCAAGAGAGGGCGACACTGATATCTATATATGTGGTTTTGAAGCTTCCTTTCTATGGATGAAAACTCTATAGTTACAAGTAATTCTAACACTACCTCATTGCAGACCAGTTGCTTCAAAACAAACGATTCGAGTGAAAGTGAAAAAAGAAAATGAAAATTCATTTTTTTTTCTGGAAGGGAAAAATACGTAGGAAATTTATGAGAAATATACGCCTACATTGGGGGACCCATATCCTTCATATGAGACCGTGAGATTTTGGGTCAACGAGTACAAGCGAGGTTCCAAAATCTGTTCTTACACCCGAAAACATTGGTAAAGTCGCATGCGAACATCTGCCGAATGTTTACAGCTGTTTGAAAAAAAAATCCAGCGGATTTTTTTGCGGCGTTTTGTAACAATGGACGCCGGAATCGAAACGAAAATCACAACAATGGACTGCGCGAGGAGAATTGGCTCCGAAAGAAAGCAAAATCCGGTCCATCAGCTGGGAAGGTGATGTCGTGAATTTTTTGTGATGCGACGGGAATACTCGTGATCGACTATCTACAGAAGGGAAAAACTATCACTAGCGTTTACTACGCATCCCTTTCGATCAATGTTAAGGCAGCAATCGTGGGGAAATGTTCTAGAATGGTTAGAAAAAAGATGCTGTTTTACCACGACAACGCATAGGTCCATTCACACCGTGTCGCTCAGCTAAAATTGATCGACATTCGATTTTCGCTGCTTTTCCATCCAGCCTATTCGCCTGATTTAGCTTCTTCAAACTTCCACCTGTTCCCAAAGCCCAAAACTTTCCTGGCTGGACTAAAACATGTGTGCAATGAAGAAGCCATCCAGGCCTGAAGGAAATCACTTCGGGGAAGGAATCGGGAGCCTGGAGTAACTTTGGGTTAAGTGCCTTAAAGTTCGAAGCTATTAGATCGAAAAATAAAGTAAGATACAAAACCCAGATTGTTGTCTTTCATATCGAACCACCTTCGTACATCCTACCCCCCCCCCCCCCCCCCATCCGCAATGAGTGTTCTCCTAGTAAAGATGCCAGTGCGAACTAAAATTTGACGCGACTCACTGCATATGTATTCCCCGTAATCGAGTACCGCGCATTTTCCAACGATCGCCACGATCGGATGAGTCCCGTCCACAGTGGACAAGAACAATTCTTGCTTGTAGAAGAGTTTGGTTGGCGCATGAGGAATTTCTGGCGGGGTGAGCAACCAGGGCCCCTTGAAGTAGCACTTTCCGCTGAAGTAAAGATTGAAGAAAATAATCCAGACTTTGCTTCTTTCCGGAATTCGAATGGCCAGGAAAAAGAAAATTCGAAACTCACTCTTTGGTCGACCATATGGAATCGATTTGAGCTATTTGTTGTCTTCCTCCGTCGGTCGCGACGTAAACGAAGTCCCCGGTTTTCGCGGGACCCGCGCAAGTGTTGTACTGCTCGTAATAGGTGTTCTCAGGATCGTCGGGATTGAATATAACGACGTTCTGCAATTCGATAAAACGAGCTTGAAAATGGATCAATTCGTTGATCAACGATAGTACGGTAGTGAATTTTGCTCGCCCGAAGTAATCGCGCGTTACATCCAAAACTCACAGGTTTCTCCTTCTCGGCCAACTTTTCTCCCTCTTCGAGCTCGGCGATCTCCTCCTTGTGCTTCTCGAGCCGTTCCTTGTACACGGAAATTACGCGTTTGGGTTCCAAAAGTTGGTCTCTCGGTACGAGCCTCAGATGATCAGGATCGAAGTTCCAGACCTTTATCTTTTTGAAGGCTCGAGCCTTCGTGGAGTATCGCGATTCGCAGACGTAGACGTCTTTGTCCGGGAAGCCCTGGGGCACCATACGGAAGTAATCCTTGACGCTTAAGACGCAACACCTACCGGCAACTTTGGACAGAGGCAGTGCCACGTGAGCGTCGCTCTTAAACAATTCTTTGTCGAGGAACTTTCGCGAGGCAACGTGATAAGTCTCGCTCGGCCGATAAAACAAGTTTCCGTAAAGCATTTGTTGGCCTTCGGTGTTCGTCCAAAGGCGCTCGATCAAAACGACGCTGTACTCCATTCCTCGTTCCGTCGGTTCGATGTACGCGAAATCGCCGTCTCTGTACACCTCCTGGTTGAAACTCATCGAGCCCGCATTGTCACTTCCGTTTCCGCTTGCTATAGGACTCGGCTCCTGAGACAATGGACAGTTTGTTTGGGAGTTTTCATTTTTTAATTTTGTTGCTCGATATTAGGGTGAATAGATATTAATATAAATTTTACTACTCGTTATGGTATATTTTCTGAATATACTTGCAAAAGGAAAACAGGGGTTTCCGCATGCGGTTATTAAATATTAAATTTTAAAGGTCACGTCAAGATCGCTCGATCGCAAAGGTTGTATGGGGCAACGTCATTACCATTTCAGTTTCTCGCGTATAGCTCCCGTATGTGCAAAGTAAGTGACCCAAAAAACGAAAAAGGAGAATATTACTGAAAAAAAAACGGATTACCGATCTAATTAACGAGAATGTATGAAAAATATGCGACCGGTTTACGAAAAATTGAGGCTCGTTGAGACGTATGTATTGAAATGTGGCAACGTCGGAACTATGGGAATAGAAAACCAATCGATGACCTAGCGCGCCAATTTCAAATACGTTAAAGTTACATACGAGTAAAGGCAACTTATGCACTTATTATGAAGTATTTCCTATTTTTCAAGCTTCGTTAAGGAGATTGGAGCATTACCCACAATCCAAGATTTAAATATATATATATATATATATATTCTATTCGCTTCTACCCGCTACTTCGTCTGCGTAGATATCGCAATTTGTGTTAAAATACCCGTTTAATGGATTTTTTTTAAGGCTGTCATACGTCATTCAGAATTTAATAAAATATGTGATATTATATTTGATTCTATTCAATTTTAATTATATTTTAGTCGTTCGTATTCTATGAGAATTAAAATCCTATCATTAGATTTTTTAAATATTATAATTAGAAGAATATTCGATTTTATCAAATTAAAATTATATTTGATTCGTTGTATTCTATAGGAATTAGAATTTGATAATTACATTAGATTTGATATATTATCATCTATTTTAATCAGATTTGATTTATTTGTATCCTATTATAAGAATTATATAAGACTGATAGCTTCATAATTGAATTAGATTCGTGTCGAATATTAGAATTAGAAAAATATTAGATTTATTTTTCATAGCCTATGGGTTATTCGAAGTAACTCTCTACATCTGTGCCAAATTTCGTTAAAATCGGTTCAGCCGTTTAGACGTGATAGTGAACAAACATCAGGCATACAGATTAGAAAAATATTAGATATTAGAATGAAAAGTATCCTACCTATAATAAGCTATCTACATGTTAAATTTCATTGAAATCGATCAAGCCGTTTTGGCGTGGTTGAGTAACAGACAAACGGACAGAAAGTCAGATTTATAATATTAGTTAAGATATATATAATACTGCCCAGATTATACTGAGTCTTTACGAATTTTTTGAATTTTTTTTTCACCATAAAACACCAGAGTTAAAAAATAGTTTAATGTACGTAATTTTACGGCGGTTAGATGAGCAAGACGTTCACGCTACGGGTGACGTAATTTTTTTTAGCTATTTAGCACCAAGATAAACCACTTGTAACAACGAATTAATGGAAACTAAACCTTTATAAACATTTAGAAGAAAAAACCCATCTTAGCCATCGAAAATCTTATCCCATATTAAACCATCAACGTTTGATAAAAGATTACAAATCTTTTAAATCTTTGACTCTTTCATGATAATCAATAATGCAGTTTTTCAAGCTGGAAGTAACACATTTTTTTTTTTCACGTAATAAAAGCATAGAAACGCATAATTTCGCCCTTTAATTATATATCTTATGAAAACTTAGCATCTTTAGAATGAATCTATACCTCGTATGCATTTTTTTAGGTTTATTAAAATGAAAAACTCATAAACCTTAATTTGACTTAACTCGACCGCTCCAACCTCCTTAAGCATAGTACGATGCTTGTGGGCACGAGCACAAATCGTTCGTTCCATCGGAAACTTTGCGGCGCATTAATATTTTTTTCAGAATCATTTGTTGCCTCCTTTCGCTCTGACATGACCTCCGAAAACGCCGACCTGAGACAGTCACTGCAGTCAACCTGACAGCCTCGAGATTTACTGACAGCCTGACAATTACGAGAGAACCGTGAAACGTTGCCAAAGCTCGTGTCTAATTTAAAAAAACTTTTAAACATAGAAAACTAATTTTCTGATAATCCTAACTCTTTCGAATAAACATATGTAAATAATAATTACGATTATCTTCCGTAAACTTGAACATTTTTGGGTATTCATTCATACACATGATTGATATTTTTCTACAAGTTAGCATTAGTGACGGCACACAATGTATTAGCATAGGATCTTCGTTTCTTCCCCACCCTGCGAAGATGATTTAGCAACAACCTTAAGGCAACGCTTGCCAGTTAACGAAATTCGTATACGACACTCACTTTGGTGTCGTTCCCGTCGCAACTCTCCTCCTCCGAAGGTAGTGATAGTTCTTGTTGTAACTTGAGGCGCTTCAATTCTCCCACCTGGGTCGAAAGATCGAGGAGCGTATAATTGAGCGCCGGCGAGTGCAAAAGATCACCGCTGCGCGTCACCTCGTCCCGTGTGCGGAGGAAAAACGCTTGGAGCTCGACACTGTCCTCGAACGGCTGTGAATCCGAGCGCGAGAGCTTTCGCGCTCGCTCCAGACAGGAGAAAACATCCTCTTGGAAACGATCCAATCGCTTGTACACGCCTCGGTCGAGTCGACGTTTGATCAGATCGAGAGACAGGCCTCTCATCCTGTTGTAAAGTAACATTCTCTTCATTCTATGCCAGAAAACTTTTTGCTTCCATTTACAACCGATGGTTCGTATACGATGAAGAGAACATTTAAGAACAAGGAAAAGTACTTTTTCCCATCGATGATATCATGCTCCGGGAGTTCGGCCATGGAGTCCGAATAGCACCGTCCCTCCTCGTCCTGATGATTGTAAAGTGCGGTAAAAATTGTGGCCAGAATCTCTTGCACCGCGGCCGGTACGTCCGGGACGCTCTCCTCGTCTTCGCTCAGTTGCAGTTTCGTTTGCAGTACCAGGCGTTGCAGAATCAAGGCGTCCTGCAAGAAGAACACGAGTTTTCAAAGAAACGTGAGCGGAACGAAGAAAGAAAATATCAATTCGGTGGTCTGAAGGAGGGTCGAACATTTACCGATGAGGTACGAGCACGCGCTTCGTTAGATCGCTGCACAATCTTTTTCTACGCTACGGATCACGCGCCCAGCCGTGTGTGTTAGAAAACACAAGTAAGGTTCACGGCTATTCGAGCTAAATTAATGAGTGCAAAGTCTGAAGACTGGGCGTGTGGTTTCTCATGGGAAAGATTGCACAAACGTTCTCATGGGAAAGATTGCACAAACGGAGGGGGCTGACACCCAGAACGTCGGGTGCCCCCAAAAAAAAAATCGACCAAATAAAAGGTAACTATTTAATTACATAAATTAAATAGATATTGAATTTTTACAATTGAGTAAACCATGGGCGAAAGCAATACATTAGATTTGCCGGCCATTACACAACCAGGAAAATACTGGAAGATCAACATTTACTACTAAGTAATAGATAATATCATTGTAAATCTACAACGTCGATTTGAGAATCTACCATTAGTTCATGCAATTGATGCATTTTTTAAATTGGATATGAAGAGCGGAGAGTATTTGATCAATAATTATAGAAAAATCTTAATAATTGATACGTCAGCCTTAGAAGCTGAAACCATGGTCATGAAAAACATACTTCGTTTTAAAAATGATAAAATAAATGCTGAAAATTTAAGAACGCATATTTAAAAGTACTGCTGTAACTTATATAATCTTTTCTAAGCACAAATAGTACTCCTCGCGAGCTGCACTGGCTGTGAGAGAAGTTTTTCTGCCATGACACAGATAAAAATGTGGCTTAGAAGTACAATGCATCAGGTACGATTCTCTCATATGTCACTGCTGAACATGGAAAACGACATTGTTAAAAGAAAAATTCAGCTGAAAAAGAGTTGGAAAAAAGGATTGAAAAATTGGGCCGATTTGCAGAAAAAAAATAGAAAACTAAGACTCATTTAATTGGATATCCAGTGAACGTGAAGTTCAAAGACTGATAACTGCATTAAAGAATGATGAAAAATTAGTTGATTATTTTATAAGGTATTGCAAGAGTTTGATATTAACGTTGACATGAAAGTATGATTAAACCAAGTTTCATATTTCATGTGTGTTATGTAATTACCAACCATTACATAAATTTGATTTAAAAGAGATAATTGTGATCAAAACCTATTTTTGTCAGGCCTCTCCTAGGCCCCCATAAAAAAATGCCCGCTATCCCAATGGATATAGGAAGAAAAAACATCACATGTTCCAGAAGTTTCGAGGAATACAAAACGGTACTGGAACAAAGTCGCGTACGCCGGACGATTCGATGAGAATTCTGTAGTCAAGGGCACCAATTGTTCCACGAGCATGGAAATTGCTCTGAATCGAGACGGCGACACTACTAATTCGAGACCAGCGATTCATCAGTCAAACCAAGTCGTTGCGTGAGAACGATGGTTCAACGAGTGTACACAGTGAAATTCGTGCGAGCACCAATGCATTTGCAAATTTATAGTTTATCATGAAATTATAGCGGCAAATTTGTTATGCTCTAATGAATTTGGCTGGTTAAGTTCACACATCACATTTTTCTCCCAGCCGGTTGTCCCTATTCTCTCGATATTCTATAGACCGGAGAGCATGAATTTGAGAAACTTAAGGCACAGTGGAAAAAAAACAAAAGAAAAATATGCACAGGTGAAACGCTTGACCCTCCTTGAAGAATAAGGTCATGGGGGGGGGGGGAGGCATTACGTTTCCCTCGTTCTTTTTGCACTTCTTTCGAAATTGCTGATCGATCTCGTTGTCGCGAACAATTCGCACGGAACACGAGCGTATCTGCTTGCGTCTCTGGCGGTAATGTTTACGATGCTCCGGTTTTGTGTACATGCTGGGTGACAATGGAGCACTCATTTTCAACAAAGATACAAAATTATCAGCGACTCTGCCGCTTCACCGTTTCACGCGCGCGCGCCTCACTCGATCTCGTTTTTCACCCTACGCGCCAAAAATTATTTTCTCTCGTCCCGAATAACGCAGGAAAGGTGGAAAAAATTGTGGAAAAATGCGAGCGAAGAAGCGGACGCGAAAACTCTGGCGCGCGAACTTTCGCGACGTAACCTCAAAATCGCCCGAGCACACGTTACATACATACAGGGGGTGTCAGTGGCGAGGAGCGGGAATATTTGAATCTTCCACGAGCTAAAGAACGTCTATTGACAGAGACGTCTATTACGGTAATGAATAAATTTGTTCTATCAAAAATGTATCGATACTTTTGAATTTAAATTTGGGATACCTCGAGTGAAAGACCATTAGAAATACTGTGCTGAGTAAACGATCATGAGCAATCCAAAGTAATGAGGGCATTTATAACGTCAACATAACCTCAAATTTTCGAATAGAGCTTTCTCACGGATGGTTTTTTTTTTTTTTAAGGAAAGACGAAGTATGAGCGTCTGTAGAATTCACTGACACAGAATTTGACGATTTTATTTTGCCCTAAATATTATTAATCTGCGAGAAATGTCTGTTCGAAAATTTCAGCCATCTCTCTCTCTCTCGCACTCTATGTCACGTGATAAATCTTCTACTTCGCCTCAAGGGCATAGGTCACCGACCTTGTATATCTGCGAATCGGGCTCGTTGTACTTGCAGGCGTTGTCAAACATGAGTATGAAATCCGACACCAATTCCTCCAAATTCTCGTAGCCGTGATTCTTGAGTGTAGACGCGATCTTTTCCATGTTCATCGGTTGCTTTATAACCTCGTAATAATCCGGATACTCGTTTTTGTTCGGCAATTTCATAAATATCAACGACAACTGGCGCCCTTTTGCGTCGTGATAATCTTTTATCGTGTCGTACATCGTGCGCAATTTTTGCAGATGGAGAGGTATGACCTTCTTCGGCCTCCTAAACGATCGTCGGTGATCGAACGGTTCATCGATTAACGACCGCACAAAGTATGACGGTAAAGCACGACAGGAGGGTAAAACAAAAAGTAAATGTGGACATACCCAACGTTGCGAGTCGGCGTCGATCCTGTCGATTTTATCGATTTTGTCGTTTCCGGCAACGGACCTAATTCTCTTACCTTGTCCATCAACACCTTCTCCAGCGTAATCGCATCTTCGTAAATCACCGAACCCTCCTCGTTGTACTGACGACAGTTGTTGAACATCAACTAAAATGTATAAATCATTCAGGAAAAATTTCCAAGTTCACGAAAAAAATGCGATGAAGACATTTAAAATTTACGTTAAAGTTGACAATGTTAGTGAAAAAAAAATTAATCAACTTGATTTATTTTCAATTAATTAAATTAATTAATTTTGGGTTTATATTTAAGTGGGATAAACTGTTTGAATTTATATAAAAATTGATTAACTTTGGGTTTAAATTAAAGTGGGATAACTTGTTTGGGTTTAAATACAAATTGATTAACTTTGGGTTTAAATTGAGTTGAATTACTTCGGTTTAAATTAAAATCGATTTATTTTGGGTTTAAATTAAATTCGAAAAAATTGTTTGGGTTTAAATAAAAATTCATTAACTTTGGGGTTACATTAAATTGGGATAAATGGTTTCGGTTTGAGGTAGTAGTCTCGCCACAGTCATGTTGAAAAGTTTTACCTCAGCTCAATCGACAATAGCTTCGAAATATTTCGAAATATCCTTATAATGTAGGTTGTGCATTAGACTGGCCAAAAAAAAGAACTCCCTGATTCGGGCTCTCACCCCTTGAAATATTATACGATAATGAAACAACGAAGCTCGTGAAAGAGGCAGCCTGTAGGTTAATTCTAATAGGTGACTCGTGAGATTTTTTTATTCTCCATTTGGAGAAATCCAAATTTCAAGTCTGCTCTTCAGATACGGCGAATTCTCAAAAAATACGATGAATGGGCGTTAAAATTCAGTCGACGAGGTTCCTCTATAGTTAATGAAGTTGTGCATATGTTTTTACCAATGCATTATGGATAATAATTACAGATACAGTTGTAGAAAGTATGTTTCAAGATTTTTACACGTAAAAATGGCTTCATTATTCTATAACTAATGTGTCAACTTGTATCCATATACTTTTTACCTGGATACTTGTCTTGTCGGTATGGCAGGATGTCGTTACAGCGCCGGAATAATAATATGTTAGGCCCCGGTCGCTCTGATTACCCCCAAGCACACTTTTATTTACGCTGTCAATGTCGCTTCTTCACTTTTGCCGACAATCGTGAGCAGCAAACCTGACGTGAAAAGCTAGAACTGCGACCTACGTAGCGTAAGACGGCAATATGGCCGCGACCGTGAGTTGACGTCTCCGATCGTGGTTATTGGATTTCGTCTTCGTTTTTCAGCAAAATAACTTCAAAAATATTTTGAACGGTGCAGTGAAGTGATACGAATGGCCCTCTGGTCCGTGGTATATGTGAGTGAAATTTATAATAAGATAATTCTCTCAGCTGATGAAAATGTGTCATGGCGAACAACGAGTCACCTCGGATTTTCGATAATTTACTGTGCTGAAAAAGAAAATTTGACACAGCGTGTGGGGCCAGAGCGCCATTCTTACCAATCAAACAAATTTATTTTCTGTATTTAATCGTTCATTACGATTGTATTTTCAGCGAAATTCGACACCCACGATTTTTAGTTCCATCATTTGCCATTTGGCGCTTTTTATGCCCTCGCTCGATGTGACAAGAGAACTTTATAGCACAAGAAATAATGTTGAATTATATCGACGTTTGAAGCGGCCGATTGTACTGACAGGCACCCACGCGTACGTAATGCCGCCGGTCATCTTGACAAGTTTCGAAGAATGAAAAGAAAGGATGCATGATTACAAAGGCTTTAATTTGGCGTTATAAATCTGTTTACTATATATAATAATCCCACTGATTGGTCCAGACCACTCATTGATTGTATCTATCGTAAATGGTTTGCATTGGAAAAGAAAACGTTAATTTATCACGCGTAAATTAAATGGAGAATAAAAAAACCTCACGAGTCACCTGTTAGCATTAACCTACAGGCTGCTCCTTTCGCGAGCTTCTTTGTTTCATTATCGAGTAATATTTCAATGGGTGAGAGCTCGATTCGGGGAGTTTTTTTTTTGCCCAGTCTATTGTACATCTTATCGGAATGTACAAACTTATAAAGTCATGTTGAAAACGCCTAATATAATGTTTACCTAACCCTCACTTATGTATCAGACTATCGGAATGTAAAAACTTATAAAGTCATGATGAAAACGCCTAATATAATGTTTACCTAACCCTCACTTTTGTATCAAACTATCCCACGGTCTTGAAACTCCACCAAATTTCCAATGGTGGGAGGTCAGCTAAATAATTTTTTTTTGTTTCTCGAAGCGGCCAGTACGTGGCGCCGTTGTAGGTCGGTGTCGCCGGCGCGGGTATAACCTTTTATTCCTGTGATTATCTCGTGCTTGAGCGATTAACTGCGTACTATTAATTCTATTTTTGTTACTATTTGTATTTGTGATCGTGCAGATGTTGAACAATTGTGGAAACCGCGAACATTAAGTCGTGGTGATCATTCCGACGTTATATGATATTAAAAAAGGAGTGACTATCAAGATTCACAAAAGAAAATTGTAGGTCAGAAAAAAAATTAAATACTTATTAGGTTTGAACCCAAAAAGGCGACATTACAAGTCAGACAACATACTGATGCGGCCACATAGGCACTTTGGTAGAGAAGTTTAAAAACTGATAAATGTTTGTAGCATTTACTGAAAGATTGAGAGTTATTACGCTTCTGGTGTATGGTATTGGAGGTTGTGTACATTTGACGATGGATTAACAATGAAACGTGTGTGCTTTGATATTGCTTTAAAGTGGTAAATCGTATTAATTCGTTGAATACGATTAGGTTATTAGAAAGAGGTCGACAATCTGTTTCCATCTGTCTTCGAGAGCACCGACCTACCCGTGGCGCCCTACTTGTGGCGGCTACGAGAAACAAAAAAATGTATTTATCCGTACCAGCCAAATCGCTATATCTCTGAAACTAGACGGTCAAAATTCATGTAATCGAGAATTTTTTTTAATCTATAGAAAAGTTTTGAAGTTATTGCGTGAAATGCGAAATTTTCCACTGCTCCCCATAAGAACACGTGTAAAACCGTGCAATCTTTAATTGCCAATATCTCGAATACACGACACTATTAATCACTTAATAGTGTCGTGAATGAGTCCTCGAAATAAAAAAAAATCTACAGAAAAACACCTTGGCGAGGATACTACCTTAAAATAAAATCAATTTTTGTCAATCAACATGAAAGTCTCTAAATTAATGTTCGGTCTTGCGCGATCGTTTTAATGCGCAATCTTTTTAGATTCGCTTATGTTTCTACGGTCTCAGTTGAGGATCACATTTACCTTGAAATCTTGTATGAGCTCGTTCTCGTTCTGGTACTTTTCATCTTTGATGTTGCTCTCAATAGTCAGCATGTCGATGGGCTCGGCGATGACTTGATAGTAACTAGGGTACAATTTTCTTGATGGTTTTTCCATAAATGCGAGCATTGGTTGCCGGCCGTCCTCGCACTGCGCAAAAACAAAAAACGAAGTACTTTGGTTAAAAACCGCTTGCGATCTGTACGAGTCAATGGGGAATCACGTACCACGTATTCCACCACGCATTTGACGAGAGCGTAGAGTCGCTTTTTCAGCGGTATATTATCCTTGTATTTGCCGCGGGTGAGCATCAGCGAGGCTCGTTTCAGGAACTTTGGCTGTTGAGAATTGCTCTCGGATCCGCAATCCGAATCACTGTCCTGAAAATAATTCGAACGTTTTTCCGATATTTGCTGAATTTATTGAAAACGGAGTTAACATGAGCTTCCGGGGGCACTCTTTACCTGATCAAACTCCAAGAGCTCTTGGACCTTTTCCTGCATTATTTTCTGCAGCTTGACCGCACACTTGTACAGGCGAGATGTGTGAACGTTGTATTTCTTCGCATTCTCGAACATTATGTTCATGTCACCGGCGACCTCGCTCAGCGTCCCGTATTTTCCTTTCTGATAAACAAACACAAATGGCCAACCGATTGAAATATGATCTGACATCGTTCCACTGATATTTGGCAATTAGACGAGTATAGGAACGAGAATGATAAAATGTTACTGATCGATCTTGTCGTGAATAATTGTCATCTGAATAGCTTCTCTACGTATATACGTTAAAATTACCCTACCTTGATCTTCGTTCGAATTTGCAGCAGAGATATAGGATTCTTGATGGTCTTGTAGTAGTCCGGGTACATTCGCTTCGACGGCAGTTTCCAAAAGTACTCGCTTATCCGCACTCCTGTCGAGGAACATTTGTTCATCGATAAGTAAGAAATTATCAAGGTAATTATTGAAATCGAAGATTTCGCGGGTGGGGGTCAAAACTTCGAATGGCCAAATATAGAACGACAAAGATTTCGAAATGACAGAATTATAAACTCAAAATAAGGAAGGTTAAATTGTTCGAAATTTTATTCTTCGACCGATGACGAAATTGAATAACTATTACACCAAAGGATTATTTATTCGAGAACATGTATTCAGATAGTCTGCAGTTTGAGTCATACAAATACAGATTCGAACAATCTACAACATTCATATCTCCAAAATAGAAAAAAGATCCAAATCCAAATCTCCAAAAAAATATATCGAGAATACAAACTTCGAATGTGTAGATCTTAGATACGCAAATGATCGATGGTCCAAAATAGCGAACATTGGATGGCTGCCTTACCCAACTGACCGCCAGCGCCATTTGTCAGCTTCACTCTGGAGTGCAAGTAACGTATTGCTCGATCATAAGTTTTAGCTATCCGGACCGTTCGCCTTTTCGGCCTATCGCTATTTTGACTAATCATAATATTTACAATCCGATTATTTGTCGCCTCGAATTGTTCGGTGTATTTATATCGGAAAGTCGATATTATGTCTCTCATTATTTTGTTAAATCTTATATTTATTTTCGCTATAAATCAATTTCGAGATATTTGTATTCACAATTTTTATGAACTATTTTACAGACTATCATAAGATTGATCTATCTATATTGGAACGTTCGTCGTTAATGAATTCGAAATTTCGGTCCTTCTGAATGTTAATTGATCGAATTTCCGACACCCACCCGATTTCGCGAAGCTGCAGGAAAAAAAACGTACCCTGACTGTTCGGGACAGTTCGTATCGTCTGGAACAGCACCCACTGCGGATCGTCCGCCTCGTTCTCTCCGGGCTCGTCCTCCTCGTCGTCGCTCTCCTCGTCCTCGTCCGGCAACGAGGCCGTTTGATTGATCAACGATTGGGCTATACTTCGGTTGCCCCTTTTGCTTCGAGTCGACGGGGCCGTTACGGATTTCGACATTGCCGCGCTGAGATTGCTGCTCTCTTGCTTTCTCGATGACGACGCAATGATTTTCTTCAGCATCTTCGCGTCTTTGTAAATTTGCGAGCCAGGCTCGTTGAATTGACAAGCGTTGCGACACATCAGCATCAGATCACGTTCCATATCGGCCAAACCGGTGTACGAGCCCTCTTGTATCTTCCGCGCGATTGTTTTCAGGTCGACCGGCGTCTCGATCACCTCGTAATACTCCGGGTAAAGCTGCGTAATTATTATTGCATTTACGTAAAATACAGAGTGTCCAATCAAATTAAATGGCCCTTATATAGTTTCGGTTTTACATGTAAAATTCATATAAAAACGCGCGTATTTATAGATGTTTAAGGATAAGACGGAAAGGGCCCGAACCTTCTTGGATGGCTTCAACTGGAACATGATATGTAAGGGCCTATTATTGTCGGAAGGGTCAACAGCCGTCATGACAGCAGTGAACAAGTCCTCGTACGGCTGCATGGACTCTTCGTCGGGATTGGTCGAGCTTTCGGACGTGTCTTCGGCGTCTTCTTGCTTCGGGGCAACCTTTTTTGCCTGGTGGCACACATTCGCGCAAATATTTACACTGTTCCCGATAACTCACCGACGTGCGAAAAAAAAACATGCCCATTCGCTTTTTAATCTTCGCGTGGCTGCGAACTTAGCCTTTATTTTTTAATAATTTTATTTTTTCGGAATAATTCAAAAAGTAATGTTACTTTATGGAGTAATTTTTAAAGTTCTTAATTATCCGGAGTAATTGTAAAAGTAAAGTAATTTTGTTTTATTTAAAAAATAAAGTAATTTTTCGTTTTGCCCACCTCCCTAAAAATTGTGTCGGATTTTTTTTCTTCGTATTCAATTATTTGTACTGGTCCTTTTCATGAAATAAATTTAAAACGAAAAATAATATTACGAAAAAGACTACAAATATATACGATTGAAATGATTTTAAAAGATTTAGACTTCACTTTCACGTGGAATTCGAATTCCGGATATTAACCGAACAACCGAAAATTCCGTAGCCAGAATTGAACGAAGATTTCATCCCCTCTGACCAAAACCCATATTCAATGTAATTTTTTCAATACTCACAATTTTTCCAACTTTCAAAATAATCTTTCCTTTAGGCTCTGTGTCCTCGTACTCGTCCATAATACGATTTTTCGTATTAACGCAGAGGTCCCATAGGTCGGTGGCGTCTTTGTATTCCGGAGATGTACGCTGTTTGGAAAAATTTTACACCGTTTACCAAAATGAAACAACTTACGAACTTACACGAACAAAGTCCTTGGCATTTGACAGACTTCCTAAATAAAAATTATATAGTCTGAAAAAATGTGATCTTTCTTCAGATTCTTGGAAAATTCGAGTTCAACCGTGCATGCCCAGTACACAGACGAATCTTTTTTTGGTCTGTTACAGATAACGGACAAATAATAATAAATCATCTGCAAATAAAAAAATCGATCGTGGAATGATAGCTTCAAATTTGTCGCCATTGAATACATTTTACAAGTTACACGTGTCTCAGTATTTTAGATTGCAATGCATTGAATCGCGAAATTGAAAGGGTCCATAGACGCTTGAAATTAAACAAATGCGATTTTTTTTATTGCACAGTTTTATAGCCTACTGTCTTAACTTCAATTTTCAACAAAGATTACGTTAAAATTCCACAAAATAACCGAGTTATGAGGATTTTTGTGAAGGGCCAGCATCCTTTTTTTATTTTGCGTTTTTCTCGAATCTTTTACGAAACGGAGTAAGTCGTATCTCAAAATCTATTCGTCACATTCACGTCGAATTCGGACAGAGCATAGTTCATGACATTTTCTACTGTATGACCGCATGATTTTTTGAAATGGTTATCCAGTTGTTAATAACGAATGTTTAAAGTTGTCTATTTTCGTCGAAAACCGAACTTTTTTCCTCTCGAGCTTGCCATTTTCGTAATTTGTAAAATTTCAAAAAAGTATCCGATCATACTCAAGTTTTATTATTATACTGAAAGTACATTTGTTTATTTTTCATTTCAGATGAGCCCAGTTGCCTGACACCCCTACATCGACCAGCAATGGAGCAACGGCGGAACTTCCATTAAGATATTCCTTTCGCGGACATAAGCAGGGCCCTTTTAAATAATTTTATTTTGTAAATTACGGTGGCGCTTGATAAAAATAAGTTACGATCAATTATTATGTCTAACAATAAACTGGAATAAAAAAATGTCTCATTCATTGTCTAGATTTAGACATTTTTACATGTTTTTTGAGAAGTCGCATCTACGAAAATTCTTCTACTAGTCACATGTTTCTAAGTTTGGTCGTTGACACTTTCTTTAAACATTCGGTGACCCCCTATTTTTATTGTAGTTACAGAATCTTCAGAATTTTGACATGTTTAGACCAGTTTATATCAGACATCTCCAGTTATTTAGTATATAATTTGTCAGATAGAAATGTGGCCAGCATGCCATCCCCATAAAGTATCATATAAAATGGATTATTTTTAGAGTCGTAATTTTTTGTTAAAAGTTCGGTACCTTGAGTTGAGATTTTACCAGTACACTGGCATGTGTTCTTGCATCTCTCATTGTCGACAAAAATCAGTTAATTGTCACATATTCGGATTCGTGAAAGGAATACCTTAAGGAGTTTCGACACCAAAATCAAAATGCTTGTAGACGGTTGAATTATATTTCGAGTTGAAAATTGCCGAGTTGAAAATTGCCCAAAAATTATTTATTTTTACATGAAATTTTATTCTCAAGTTAGCAGCCTGCTGAAAACTCATTTTATTTTCATCGGCACGCTTAGAACAGTATCGAAACTCCTTAAATAACAATAAACCCATTGTTCATAGATACTTTTCAATTAGAAAAAAAACTCAACCTTGGCAAGACTTGATTGTGTATAAAATCCCGACCGCATCATCTCAATAGTCGCACGATAAAAAAATATTGAAAATTGATCTGTTTTATGGGCCCCAAGATTACGCAGACTCATTAACACAAGTGGAAAATGCTTTATCAGATTCAATACTCTCTATACTGAGATAGTATTCCAAAACTTTCACAACAAAACTCTCCGTCGCCTAGCCCTCGAGAGGTACCTTGGAAATGATAAAAAAAGAATATACCATGTAAAAAGCTTTGGCATTGGTGACCATGAGTTGAATATCCGCCGCCAAATCGTCCATATCTCGATACTCGTCGGTCTTCAACTTCTGCTGGACTTTGAGCAGATCAATGGGATTGGTGACAACCTCGTAATATCCAGGCTCCTGACGTCGCTTCGGCACTCTGATGAAGGCGTCGCACAACAGCGTGCCATCCTCTTTCTTCTGATTGCGAATAATGTCGTACAGCTGTTGGCACAGGTCACTCTGTGGATATCAATGACAGAGTGTAACGACCGGTCGAGGATTCGGTTTTTTAGCTGGACTGGAGAAAAGGCTCAAGGTAAATGAGCGTTACTTGCCGGATCCAATTTCTTCCGTCTCTTGGCCGGCTCTGGCTGTATATCGTCAACGTCATCCTCTGTGCCTCTGCTAGCTACAGACGACGTTCTACGGCGTTTGTTCATTTTGCGCGTGTTCTGAAACAGCGACGGACGATTTTTTGAGGCTGGCTTGAAAACGAGCCGAGGATGATGAATGTTTTGGCATTTACACCCGAACAAACCCAAACGAGCCGCGAGTGATCAATTTTTCCATCTACATCCAAACGAACCCAAACAAACCCAAACGTGACTTGAATTTTTTACGCGAACATTGGCCACCCGTTCGGCGTTGATTGGCTCAACCTTGAATCGCGAAATTTCCGTCCACGCGTTGCAACGCAGCTACGATGTAGTGAGAACCAGCAATTTCTCTCGTGTCACCCACACGTCCATTTTGCTAAGGTTAAATATACCATTTTGCGGCGAATCATCTAATTTCTGTCATTCCGCGTTGAAACGTTTCGAGGACGAAAAGAAAGCGTAACGCAAAGGATTTATTGCGTTATCGTGGATTGCTCGAGGAGTACATACGCGAGATGAATTATCCGCTTTTCCACACTGGCACCCGATCGCCCACTATGCGTGTGCACGCGTATGAGAAAAAAAACACGCGCGCGCGCGCACACACACGCACGCACGGGAAATTCACGCGACGTGTAGTAAAAACGCTCGACGTTGATCGATCGTGAATGCGGCACGATGCAGCATTAGTAGCGGGAAAATAGTTGGAAAAATATTGGGCGGTGTTTGATACTGAAAATTTGCCGCCATGACGCAATATCGTATGCACCGTCGCAGCGACTCGGCGTACAAGCTCGAATAAATCGCGTTGTCTTTTCCTTACCTCGATATCAAGGATATTTTTATGTCAATTCTCCTGCAGGGAGCATCAATCTATCTATCTAACCCTCTCTTTCTTTCTCCCTCGCACTTTCATGTGTATTCTCCCCAGAAGCGTTTACGTCCCGATTACATTAATCCGCCCGATGTGTCCAATACAATTCGTTTTGCGACGCCATACTGCAAGCTGCGTACACCGTCGCACCGCTGGATTTGACGAGTGGGGAGTGGCGATTGCGCGTCGAGGGGATCGATAAAAGAGGCGAACAACCTTAAGGCCAAGTGTCACACCGATCGAGCGGCCACGAGTGCGAGAGAGATAGCTGATTTGCAGATTCCCAATTATTTCTGAAACGGTTGATTTTGGGGAAAAAAGAAAAGAAACACGTTCCGCTCTGTTGAACGACGAACAACCGCTTTCTCTTCTTTTGCCCGAAATATAATCCGACTAGAAGAAAACTTGGCAGTAGGATTTTTACCGACTGGACGTGTGACACATGGCCTTAAGGCCAAGTGTCACACCGACCGACCGGCCATGAGTGCGAGAGAGATAGCTGATTTGCAGATTCTCAATGATTTCTGAAACGGTTGATTTTTGGGAAAAAAGAAAAGAAACACGTTCCGCTCTGTTGAACGACGAACAACCGCTTTCTCTTCTTTTGCCCGAAATATGATCCGTCTAGGAGAAAACTTGGCAGTAGGATTTTTACCGACTGGACGTGTGACACATAGGAGCACATAGGAGTAGTCCGCCGTGTCGCCACCAGTCGCCACCCTGCACCAAATTACTGCATTCATGCACCGTTCACGTGTGTTCGAAGTTGACACATTTCAGTAATGCAACAATAAACGATCATCAACGAATCAACGGCAATTATAGTTATTCCTGCGCCTCCTCGTTATTAAAGACCGAAAACAATCCACCGCTACGATGCACGTGATAAAAAGAGTAGTGTAAGACATCTGTAATTCTAACCTCAAAATACCTCGTTTTCTTGTGTGCTTCACATGTAACGAGATACCGGGTCCATTCACTTCCAGAATGACATCGCGCAAACATCGGTTTCTTTTTCGTTTCAGAAAGCCCAAAACGCACAGGGGCAAGAAGGCCATAATCAAGCGGGAGCCTCAGTTGATAGAAGATGCCAAGCAGATATTGTGCATCAGAGGATCGACCGCCTCGCAGACTGTCAACGACTGTATGAAAGACTTGGTAAGCGACCGACACCCATACCCGTCAGGAATTTCCTCTTCCCCTTCCCTTGAAGTCGATTTTCGGTCAAATAGCGGAGCTATAGTGATTGAAAAAAAAAGTTGATTTTTTGCTACATTGCGAATGTATCGCAATTTTGTTATGGTTCATTCGCTCACACGTACATAAAAAAAAAACCACTCCAATGACCGTCCTCAGGGCAAGAAATACTGTAAAACCATGGTAGTGCGTGGAGTACTGGTGTGGATGCAGGATACTTCGGATGTGCTTGAGAAATGTTGGGGTGCTTGGAATACTGAAGCAGAAAGCACAGGATCACGAAAGAATTTTTTTTTTGTGAGACCGAACAAATTCCAATTCAGAACTTCACATCCAAAATACTCGAACCATGTGAATCAGGAAATAGTGCATAATCCACTTGGATTCCAACATGGATATCCTAGGTACAGTCCAAATTGTGCTTACAGCATATATCCAACGACAGTCCTAATAGCGCTTTAAAGGCTTGGAGCACAAGTCGGAACACACCCACTAGTGCATTGTCCCTATCACATCCCTATAGGGATGTGGTAGGCTCTGGGGACTCTCCAACAATATAGATAAAGTAGGAGCGCATCAAAATAAATAACTCTTAAGGTAGTAGTCTCATTTAAGACACTATTAAATGATTACCTGCAAAACTTCAAAAGGATTCACGATTCCGTTTTCGAGATATTGGAAATCAAAGATTTCATAGTTTTACACGAGTTTTTATGAGGAGCAGTGGAAAATTTCACATTTCACGCAATAACTTCGAAACTTTTCTACAGATTTTTTTTTAAATTCTCAATTACAAAAGAACATATGACGAAGTAGGTAAAAAAATCATGAATTTTGACTGCTAGTTTCAGAAATATAGCGATTTCAATTAAGCGATGTCTAGCGACGCTAGCGCAACAATGCCACTGGAGCAGACTAGAACTAGATTACTGTAGTGTGTGCATATCCGTATCCGCAGAGTATCTACATATTAGTAGCTGGAATGGATAGTCTGATACAAAAGTGAGGGTTATTATATTAGGCATTATATTAAGCATTTTCATTATTACTTTATAAGTTTTTACATTCCGATAAGATGTACAACCCACATTATAAGGTATTTCACAATATTTCGAAGCTTTCATCGATTGAGCGGAGAATAAACTTTTCAACGTGACTGTGGCGAGACTATGACCTTAAGGAGGTCGAGGTGTTAGCAGAAGAATGATGGAACTTCTTTGAATTCCTCTTTGAATTTGCGTGCCGTTTAGAAACTTGGTTATTGAGGAAAATCCATAATTACATTTTAGAAAACTGAAATACGTGTAAGCTTATGAGAATCGAGAGATGTATCGTGATATTTCGGTAAAAAATGATGCTAAAAAAATTAAATTTATTACAGTAAACGAAGAAGGATGAAAAAGCATGGTAAAATTTTTACAGATTTTTTAGAAGATTCATTCTAACAAAATTAATCGATTATTCTGACAAATATTTAGTAACCAAAAAGGCTAACAACGTCGCATGTGAAATGTACCCGCCGGTCCGTGCGCCGCGGCGGGAATTTCGAAAATGCATTATATCCAATTCATGGGGCTCAAGCTTAAGGCGAGGTGTCACACCGGCCGAGCGGCCATGAGTGCGAGAGAGATAGTTGATTTGCAGATTCTTGAGTTATGAGTCAGGCCGACTTGAAAAATGTAGTTTTGAGATAAACGCGTTTAAAGTTAGTAGAAAGTCACGACATGAATCAAGAGGCGTTGCGCTAGAATTCGAAAATCGAGTACATAGAGATTTTTCACACCTATAATCTTTTGGAATATAATTTTATAGGTACTAAGGTACATTTTTAACAAAAAAAATCTATTTTTGGAAAATCTACAGTGACCTAAGGCCTTAACCCGAGTTTAGTGCGCTAAGCGTGGTTCTGATTAATCTCTTCGCCCTTAAACCTCGGTTAACGCGGTTAACCGAGAGTTGCGGAACCGGGCCTAAGTGGCTCACTTGACTGAGCCAGTTAACGCCGTGTCGCCACGTTTACCCTACAAGTTTCGTTAATGTCCTAAAACCAACCGTTCGAGCTCAAAATTCACAACTTTTTTCGAGTATTATTAATGAACGATGCCACTTTATTATTTAACAGGATATTCCTAACATAATTCCGGCTTTTTCATTTTATCCAAATCTCGGTATTATTTTTGTCCCTACACGCCTATAACTGGTGTTTACGAGGTGTCATGTGTATTACCAAATGGATGAAGATTCAACTTGAACAATAAAAATCTCCGAAACTATGTTGTGAAACCAATTGATTTTTGGACAGTTAATGCATCATAAATTAATCTCTCTGCTATATAAATTTCAACTGTCTACAAGCATTTCGATGTTAGTGTCGATTCTCCATAAAATTTGATAGTTCTGTGCAAAATTTCATCTGGCTCAGAGTAGACTTTTTCGGAACTTTATCCCACACAAACACGCGCATGCGCGCACGCGAAAACCATAAAAAGATCGCGTACCTCGAAATTGTAGCAAAAAATCTACTTTTTTACAAATCGCAAATCAACTTTGATTACTCTTGAAAAAGTGTTTTTTTTTTTCGCCGAAATATCAATGTCGCACGGTCATAATTTGGAGCCCCGGATATCGTAGTATCCCCGCGCTATTTGCCAGCGGCTTCCGAATGGGACGTTAGTTCGTAAGCGATTCAACTTGTTCTTTGACGTTGCAGTACAGTCTGAAAAAGCCTGATGCCCAGTTGATGCAGAAGAAAAATCTGATCAGGCCGTTCGAAGACGTGACGCCTGTGGAACAATTTTGCCGTAAGCTCAACTCGCCGCTTTTCATGTTCGTGTCGCATAATAAAAAGCGGCCGCACAACTTGATCATGGGGAGAACCTTCGAGCAGTCGCTGCTCGACATGGCGGAGTTCGGTATCGAGAACTTCCGAAGTTTGAAGGACTTCAAGGGGGACAAAATAGCGGATGCCATGAAGCCAGTGCTGGTGTTCAATGGCGAGCTGTGGGAAAACAATCGCGAGTACGGCAGAGTGAAAAATCTGTTGGTCGACATGTTCCAGCGGGACGTTGTGCAGAACATTAGGCTGCAGGGACTGGAGCATGTGCTGAGCTTTACGGCGGTTGATAACAAGATTTTACTCAGGAGCTACAGGTACTCGTCATTGTTAATCGAGACGAAAAATCGGCTGATCGATGATTCCGTATGAATTGAGTTGTAAAAAAAAATGTTCGTTTTGTTAACTTAGAATTGATCTTTTGTGATAATTAAACGGAATGTCAAAAGAGTTTTTCTTCGAAATAATTCTAAAGATAATGATTAATTGTTTTTATATTACGATAATTAAAATTGTAGATGTTTGCGCAAAATGCCACGCTATCTGCGCTGGCGCTTGTGACGTCATCGTTCGAACGCGACCGAATAGGCTATGTATACGGCTTACCCGCAAGTGTACACAAATGTTAAATTTGGTATCATTTTACATCTGAAAAATCTCGAGTATTCCAAAAAAAAGTCGAAAACTAGTTTAATTTTCGTACAACGATGTGTGGAAGTGAATTTGTGAAAGCAAATTGGAGTAATTTACCGACCGTGGACAACTGAAAATTTTTAGGTTAGGAGAAGCTTGATAAATTGTGTCAGTTATTGCCGCTACCTATCATAAGCATTTTAAGACGTATTAAAAAAAGAATATTTCAATACAGTTTATGTTATAACACGTTTACACTGCCATCAAAGTGGTGTTCACATAAAAAATAAGTGGACGATGATTTCGGGATGACACGTCGTACTGCATCGAACCACAGATTTCGACGTTATATTATGTCTTGTGGCACATTCAGAAATACCTATTGGGGGCACTTTTCGTCGTATTTATACAAAGAACGAAACAAGCCTTATACGATTTTGTCGTTGTCATCGTTGACAGAATACTCGTATTACACGAGTAGTTCGTATACCGGCTTTCGAACGGTGTCGTCACAGAGCGCTCGGGTAACTTCGGATGCTCTCGGCGCGTTTTTTCCGAGCCGAACAGAACAACCATTTCAAAATGCTATATCGTTGTTAATTATTGGAAAAAAAAAGAAAAATACTTTGCTTTAAAAACTACACATAATCTTTACAATGAAAAAAAAATCATTTAATGACCCAAATTCTATTTCCGGCGTTTTCAGGATATCTCTCAAGAAGTCGGGCACGAGAATTCCTCGAATAGAACTGAGCGAGATCGGACCGCGCGTCGATCTCAACGTCAGAAGAACGCAACTAGCATCTGATGATCTGTTCAAACAGTCCTGCAAGAAGCCCAAAGAGCTCAAAGCCAAGACAAAGAAAAACATCTCGAAGGACAAGCTCGGTTCGACCTACGGACGTATACACATGGGGGCGCAAAATATCAATAGTATTCAAACGAGAAAGATGAAGGGTCTGAAGAAAACGTTGGCGGAGCGGAAAATCGAACGGCAACGAAAGCTTTTGGAAAACGGTAGGAAGGGCGCGAAAAAAGCAAAAACCGCTTGATGGATTCTTCCACGTGTATTATAAATAAATACATATTTCGAAAAAAAAAATGATTGATCGTTAATTATAATACACGAGTTTTGGATGGGCGACAGGATCAAACGGTCGTTCAAGCTTTCGTCAGTGTCCACGTTGACGTACCTTGGTGGTCCTGAGGCAGAAAAGAAGCGATACATTTGGATGGAATATTTTTTGACAATCGCGCATTTTTACGTTTCCTCGCGTACCTTTATTTCAACGCCGCAGGCGGATAAATTTTGCCGAGCCTCGTCGCAAGCCTTGAGCAAAAATTTGTCCTTGACACTCTGTTTGAGTGCTCTTTCACGCACGATTTGCCTAAAATCCACGAAACTGTGAAGGACGTCGGTCAACTGATTTTGATTTTCGTCCGCGTTCATGCTTTCGGAAAAACCGAAGTCTGAAAGAGTACTGCTTATGTATTCGGCAACGGCGGCAATGCAAACTATGTTTCCGGTGGTCGATGCGCTTTTTACCGCCTGTTGAACGACCAAACGTATCATAGTTGGACCTTTTCTCTTTGCCAAGGGGAAAATTAAATTTTGATACTCTATTTTTCGATCGTACCTCAGATTGTTTGACCATTTTATTCACGACGGTGACGAGCTCTTGAATCGCTAAGACTGCGTTCGTCGTGTTGAAATCATCCGCTAGACACGCGTTCACTTTTTCCTTCGTCGATTGTAGCGTCTGTGGAGTGTGGACGTGTTAATGAAAATTCGAAGTTTCGTTTCTCCGTAATTTACTTTAGTGGTTTTGCTTCACTCGCTTAATTTTATGATCCCAGTTGCGTTATTTTTATTTCATCAGTTTTATTTCGTTCATTGTATTTTACCATTTTTATACTCCTAATTTTATTCCTTAATTCTATTCTACTACATAATTTAATTTAGTAACACGAAAGGAGTATGGCAACGATGCCCTCTCAGTATCTTCATAGAAAACATGGATGAAATTTGTACAAAGAATAATGACAGTGGAGCTGTTATAGGGAAGGAGAAAAAAGTGTCAAAAAATTTGTCGACGACATTATACAAATGGCAGAGGAGGAAGAAAAGGTAAGATGATAGCATCATTGGAAAAACACGTGGAAAAAAGCAAGCTGATTGTGAATATTGACAAAATAAAAATAATGATTTTTAAGATGGGAGGAAGACAGAAGAGACGGCAAATGTGGAAATACAAAGTTATAGGATTGGAAATAGTGAAGGAATGCAAGTCCCTGGGAGTGTGATTCTCAACACTTTTTAGTAACACACGAAAATAATAGCGGGAAAAATACGGAATAAACGCAGTATGGAGTATATACAAGAGTGCAAAAATAGGTAGTCTAAGAAAGAAACCATGCCTCATAGCAGAGTTGGGCGTTAATTAATTAAATTTTCAATCAGTTCATTAATTGACTAAAAATGTAATTGCAATTGACTATTAATTGCATGTAGCACTTAATTTATTTGGATTAATCTATGTTAATTGCAACTCGCAATTAAAACAATTACAATTAACTTTTTAATTGTTCTAAGAAACAATTAAAACTAACAATTAACCTATTTAACTTTACGGATATCAGATGCGACGTGTTTGTTTGGGTTTTGTAGGCTTACGCAGGGCAATAACTTTCACATTAATTATGACGCCACTCCGCGCCCTATACAATAATCACTTTGAATTGTTAGTTTTTAATCAAATATACCAAAAACATTGAAAATTGTGCAAAGTCACGATTGACAATTGATTAATTGTTAATTGCGACTACAGCAATTAACAATTAATTGTTAATCGTGAGTTTTCGAAATTACAATTAATTAATTGTTCATCTTTAGTTACCCTAGCAATTAAATTAAAACAGTTTAAGTAGCAATTAAATTTTTAAAAATTGAAACAGTTGTACGAAGTGGAGACGTGTGGGTGGAAGCGGAGGGAGCAAATAAAAAAATGACAGAATAAATATGCTAAAATGGCAATGGATATAAGTGACAAAACGCCTACCTACATATGGAGATTGGACTCGGAAATACGGGGCATAGGAATAGAAGCATGGGAAAGAACAGCAAATTACCTATGCGAGGTAATGAAAATGCCGGGAGATAGGTGGCCGAAGAATGGTTTGAAAGAAAAAGCCAGAGGGATTTCAATACTATGTGTCATACCGTTCGAGTGGCCATGAGTGCGAGAGAGATAGCCGATTTTCAGATTCCCAGTGTTCTCCGACACGGCGGATATTTCGGAAAAAAACGATTCTCCTGAACGGATCACATTCCGGGCAAACGCAAAGAAAGGTGTTGTTCGTTGTGCAACAGAGCAGAAGGTGTTTCTCTTCTTTTTTTTCGAAATATCAGTCGTCTCGGAAAACACTGGGAATCTGAAATTCATCTCTCTCTCTCTCTCTGTCGCACTTCATGGCGGCTCGGGCGGTGTGACACACGACCTTAAATTAATTTTAAAATTACTCTACCGATCCTATTTTGCCACTCACCCGCAGTACTACATTTTCATCAACGTGCGCGACGTTTAGCCGCCCCGACACGTAATTACGGCAATCGGCCAAAAAGTTTTCCAATTTCTTTAGTATCCCCACGGCCCCTTGCATCTTTTCGTGTGAAAATTCAATACCTGCAAATTACACAAGAGTACGTTTAAGAACAAAACAACGAACGAACGAAGCTCCGCGATCACGTCACTAGAAATAATAAAAAAAAAAAAAGAAAAATAACCATTGAGTACCAGTTCTATAGTGGGTCAGTAGACAAAACAGCCTGAACTGATTGGCGCTGTAATTCGCCAGTATATCCGGTATGCTTATGGTGTTCTTAAGGCTTTTGGACATTTTCTCATTCCCCGTGAGGCAGAGATGGCCGCTGTGCAGCCAATAGTTGACCCACTGGTCGACTTCGTGATAGCAACACGACTGAGCCTCCTCGTTTTCGTGATGCGGAAACAACAAATCGACGCCACCGCTGTGAATATCGATCGAGCTTCCTAGTACGGTGCTGAAGATGAGGTTTTTCCGTTCTTCTCAATAACGTCGAGCATCAGCGGTGAGAAATTTAAATGTGAATAGTGTACATAGCTTGTACCTGGCTATTGCGCTGCACTCGATATGCCAGCCCGGCCTGCCGGGGCCCCATGGACTTTTCCAAAAAGGTTCTCCGGGCTTCGAAGCTTTCCACAGCGCAAAATCGTTGCTCGATCTCTTTATCGGATGACTTTCGCTTGGCAGAGGTTTGCGTAGTTTGCCGTATCCGCTGTATTTCGTTGTATCGAAGTATACAGAACCTGAACCAATTAGTTTTACAATTATTAATGTATTTATTGCAACTATTTACATCTAATTCCAATATTATTTGCATTTAATAAAATATTATTTGCTATTATTTGCATTGAAGAAAATATTGTTTGCAATTACTTGCATTGAAATTTATTTCGCAAAGATGTACTCTTAATCCAATATTCTTTGCAATTATTTGCACTCAATAAAATATTTGCAATTTTTTTAAATCAATTTAAGATTTACAATTATCCTCAAGCAATTAAATATCATTTGCAATTATTTTGATTCCAATTCAGATTGTTTACGATTATCTGCATCTAATAGAGTATTGCTAATTATCTACATCTCAATATATAGAATATGCAATTATCCACAACTAATTAACATGAATACATATAATGCATACAAATGCATATCGACTATGCAATTTTATGCATTCAATTGAACATTATTTGCATTCAATTCAATATTTAAACCCAAACAACCGCAACTATAAATAATTGGACATTGCGAGTCCCCCAATGACGGCTGAATCAAGTAATACACAATTGGTAAGGAGACCAAAAAAAAGAGCACATCCAGCAGCGATCCTTACCGTCTTCGCCTAGGTAAGCCGCGTCATTGGCGACGATTTTCTCCACGAAGCTAACGATTTGCGGCACGTAATCCGTCACCCTGCAGGACAGATAAGGCGGCGCAACATTGAGCGATTCCATCTCGCGGAAGAACTCTTGCTCGTAACGCTTCGTCAAGTTTATCCAGTCCTGTCCAGACTCGGTGGAACGTTTGATTATTTTATCGTCGATGTCGGTGATTCCCATAACAATCACAACATCGATGTCAAAAAACTTTGTCAGTATTCTTCTGATTATGTCGAATCTGACGTAAGTGCTGAAATAAAAATATGGGTGCATTTGCGGATGAGGATGAGAATGGCAAGAGTACGATATCCGAGGCGCCAAGATTTTACGGTGACTTTAGGGTTATCGAGTCAAAATAAACAAAATATGAAGAGTGGTAAAAGTTAATATTTCGCTTATTTTGCGTTAAAATTAGAATTTTTCGTTAGTTATCGAAAATTACGTTTTTTTTTCGAATTTGAAAATTTTAAGGAACATCAGGCATGGTAACTAGGAAATATATAGTGTCAACAGTGTCTCAGAAGCCAAAAATGTATTTTAAATACGACTACCATGTTTTCCTCGCTGATAGGTGCGACTAGACAGAGAGTAAAGTAGCACTTTTAATCGCTAGAAGTTCAAATAGGGATTAAAAGTATACGGTTCATCCCTCTTCGGACTTGTAAAGCTCCAAGTTTATGTAAAATATATCGTTTAGTAATTTGGTGTAGTAATTATATGGAACAATTCTTATTGTTATAAATAAACAAAGAATATAAATAAATAAAGAATTATAATCTCGGAATTTATGTTGAAAATCATATAAATACTGTGTTTAGTGTCCTTGGGTGGGCTCCGCCCACTCCACCCCCGCAAGGGGCCCTGCCCCTTAAACCCCTCGGGCTCTAGTGGTAAACACCTTTTGTGTGCGACACACCTTCTACGTACATAGCATCTTCCCAATAGAGAAGCTCGGAAAAAATGGTGTGATATATAAAAAGTTTAACTTCTTGGGTCTCAACGAAATAAGAGAAAAGTTTTTGCCCTTCAGGCAAAGCTAGACGAATACTTTTTGAAGCCCGCCCGGTCAATTTCCATTATTTGTGATAAAATAAAGATATTTTAACCATGACCCAACAACTATCATTGAATTTTGGCGTTTTTCCAATTACCGCTAAAAGCGCTTATAATTTCTTAAGGAAGCCGAAACGGTAAGCTTTTTATTCTTGAAATTCTCATTATTTTCGTTCAAACATCAAGAATCAATGGTCAAAACTTGGCCCCTCGGATATCGTACTATCCCCATGAGAATCGAAAGAGAGCCTTCGACAATCAGGAACGTTCTTACCAGGCATGTCCGATGTGGGCCGAATCGTAGACCGTCGGTCCGCACATGTACCAGGTGGCGATCTTATCGTTTTTCAGGAGCAACGGAACCAGGGACTTTGTTGCAGGATTGTGCACTCTAATGCTTGTGGGAAAACCTTTGGGTTCCGTCCAAGCAGAAGTTTGGTTGGTGCTTATGAACGACCCTTTGGAGAAGCACCGTTTCCAGGTGGATGCCAAGATACCGCTGGACAATCTCATCTCTCTTTGTATCTTCGCAATCCTGCATGACATGAAGAGACCATATGAGTGCAAGAGAGATAGCTGAAATTTTCTAACAGACATTTCTCGGAGATTAATAATATTTTGGATTAAAGAAAATTGTCAGGCTCTGCATCGGTGAATTTTACAGAACCCGAGACTTCGTTTATCCTAGAAAACATAACCATCAATGAGAAAAATCTGTTGGAACATTTGTGAGGTTATGTGGACCATGTACATGCCCTTAATCTGAAAAAACCGAACTGTCGTAGATTCCTCATATGGTCCAGGAGCATTGAATTTTCGAGTGCTCCCTCAAAAGAGGTATTTCCTCTCAAGACACTTCATGTCGAATTATACATCGTCAAGTTGGACATTTTTTAATTGGAGTTTAAATTTAGTTTTTTTCTGCGAATCCTGTACCGGCAACTTGCAAATGTAGGAATCTTAACCTATAAAGAGCAGACTTGCATATATAGATATAACGCACTGCAGGTGCGTCTATATCTATACATCTACACAAAGTACGCCCATGTAACTTTGTATGCTTGCGATAAATTCAAGCATGGATGCATCAATACTAATGGGATTTCCACTAAAACAATCCTTGGAATCTCCCGATGGCTTTAGGCAACTCGTCATTATGATATGATAAGAGGAAGCGGAACAGTAAGCAAAAAATGCGAGCAGTTAATATTTGACCAGTTAATGCACCCTAAATCAATCTCTGGGTGATATAAATTTCAACCTAAATTATATATGTATATATATATATATATATATATATATATATATATATAATAAATATATAAATATAAAAATAATAAATAAAATTATAAAAAATAAACATAATAAATATAAATATAAAATAAGTAAACGATATAAATTTCATCCTAAATTAATCTCTGGATAATATAAATTTCAAGAGTCTACAAGCATTTCGATTTTGGTGTCGAAACTCCTTAAGTGCGTGTTTGTGTATATACAGGGTCGTCCAAAAGTCCTGGATCAAACGAAGTGGGGAGGTAGTCAAGATCATTTTCAACAAAAAAGATCATATACAGGTTGATCCGTTTCCCAATGAGCCCAAAGCTATCATTTTTTTTCCAATAGATTTGAAAAATATGTTCTGTTATACAAAAAAATTGATTAGAAAAAACTATGGTAAATCTGCAGAATTAGGGCTGCAGCTCAAAACCGCTCCAAATTTTTTTCTAATTTATTTTTCTAATGTATTTAGTGATATAACAATATCACTAAAAAATGATATCCCATGTAATATTGTGGCGGGGGAGGCCGAAATTTCCCATAAAATCCATAAGTTATGCGATTTTGAAATTTACTAAAACGGGGGATAAAATAACGTATTTGCGGACATTTTACATTTATGTTGAGGGTGGGGTATTTGAAAATAAACCTTCGTCAGTCACACACACACATATACGCACACACACACACACACATTGTAAGAAGGAATGAAAAGAGACACTGCATAATAACATTATGAGAAGGTAAATATATTTGTAATGCCAGTATTCACGAAATAATGGATTGCGACGGATGTATTATTTCGCTTACCGATGCTATTATAAAATTTCTTGAAAATAAACCTTCGTTAGTCACACACACACACACACACACACACACACGCGCGCGCGCGCGCGCACACACACACACACACACGCGCGCGCGCGCGCGCGCGCACACACACACACACACACACACACATTGTAAGAAAGAATGAAAAGAGACACCGCATAATAACATTATGAGAAGGTAAATATATTTGTAATGCCAGTATTCACGAAATAATGGATTGCGACGGATGTATTATTTCGCTTATCGATGCTATTATAAAATTTCAAAATCCCATAGGTTTAGCAATTTTCCCATAATTTATGGGAAATTTTGGCCTCCCCCATCATAATATTACATGGGATATCATTTTTTAATAACAAACGCTAGAAAAAAATTTGGAGCGGTTTTGAGCTGCAGCCCTGATTCTGCAGATTTACCAAAACTACTTACCATATGCGGCAGTCCTGGGCAAAATTTAATGGCTAAGGGAACTGAAGATTAACAATTAATGAATTGTTAATTGCTGTAGTCGCAATTAACAATTAATCAATTGTTAATCGTGACTTTCCGAAATTAGAATTGCGTAAGCCTACAAAACCCAAATAAACACGTCGCATCTGATATCTGTAAAGTTGAATAGGTTAATTGTTAGTTTAAATTGTTTCTTAGAACAATTGAATAAGTGAATTGCAATTGTTTTAATTGCGAGTTGCAATTAACATAGTTTAATCCAAATAAATTAGTTGCAATATGCAATTAATAGTTGATTGCAATTACTTTTTTAGTCAATTAATGAACTGATTGAACATTTAATTGATTAACGCCCAACACTGATATGCGGGTAATTTTCTTTTTAATGTTGCCTGATGATTTGCCTTTTGCATGAAGATGTGGTCTTCATCATTGTCATCATGAGTTCTTAGAACAAATCGAATTTGTAATAACTTTTTAGATCGTAATTTTTTTGCCTAGGATTTCATAATTGATTTAGAAAAAAATGTTCTACTGAAAACTGCCCCTGTAGTAGGAAACTTGGTCCACCTTATGAGTATTCTAAAAAAGTATAACTCATAGCACTGACTCTCAAAAGTTTTTTACTATAGATTTTTATTCACAGGAAGGTAGTGATTTGTTTTTTTTTGTTTTGGACTTGATGGTAGCGGAGGTGATGTCGGAACCTTCGAGTGTCGCCCGTCATTATTGTTCCGGTCTAGATTAAGATCGAGCCTAACCCCCAGGGGTAGGAGATTGTTTCCCTGTGCAAACTGAGGAAGTGTGCGCCCGGAGAATAAAAAAAAAACAGAAAATTGCATAAATTATGGTCTGAAGGCAGCGGTTAAATAAATAACAGTTCACTTATTTTATTGCGTATGTATATAAATATATACACTGACCAACTAACTTGTATCGTTTGGTCTTACTGAGTTAGCTGAGCGAACTTTTTTCGTGTTGTTTCTGGTGTCTCAAAATCTCAATGGGCGTGAGTTGCAGAGTTTTTCCGCAGCTCGGACACTCGAAGGGTTTGCTGTTGGGTTTGGCTGGACGCGGGACTGCGACGGTTTGCGAGGAGGATTTTTCGACGTTCATTTGGCGACAGGAATTCAGATGCTGCAACTTTTGGATACTCGATAGAACCGCTTCTTCCTCGCAGTTTGGGCACTGCCAGGGCGTCTGTGACATCTCCAGCGTTAGCTTCTCGCTCCATTCGTTCTCGATCAGGCTGAACGGTTATCATCAGACGAAGTGTTCTCAGTACCGAGTTATAATTGGATTCTGATAATGGGCGTGCAGCGAGATTCGAGTGTTACGTTACCAATTGTAGGTGATGTTGTTCGTAAGGTAAACGCCTCCTTTGGTGTTGTTGGGCCGACTTGCGAAGTCATCTTGAAACGGATTGGGATACACGTTGATCTCGTTGGCGCCTCTTCCTACGTACATTGCTTTCAGATCCGCGGGCAAGAGTCTTTTGACAGTGTAAGGCACAGTGGTGTACGTGAATTGCACGAGTTCCTGGCTGAGCTCGTACTCCATCTCCCTCGTGTCTTCCGTCTCCACTTCCGTGGGCGAAACTTCTGCAATGAAAATGGAGACACGCGTTCTCCAAGTTGGAAACGAAACGGCACGCGAAGGAAATCAAGAAACATGCCAATAGAATTTTCTCCCCGTTAAGTACCTTGCAACCGTTTGGTCAGTAGTAGATCCCACTTTTGTCGTAACCTCGTTGCCCTCATCAGTAACGTTTGGCCGCTATCGGGCATCGGGAATTCCAGCGCTAGCCAGGAGTCACATACGAGCCTGTAAAATTCGTCAAAACATACAAACACAATCATCTTGAACGTGTGCATTACTCCGCGATCTTCGTTTATTACAACTCACATGGAAAATGTTACGTCGGTATCGATCTCCCGAGAAAACAGAAGAAGAGTTTGGGCCGCGGGCATACGGAGGGTGTTCACTAGATAGGGTTTTGTCGTCTCGAGAAGTGATCTGCACATAAAACGTTTGCAAAATTTCAGATTTTGTTTTTCGGCAAATGTTTGTAGATCATTCGGTGCTTGCGTAATTGATATTTCGTTCGTAAATATTTCAGGCGAACTTAAAAGCAATGAGAAGAATATCGAAGCGGAAAGAGATCGAAAACAGAAGAGACAATGAGATAGTTAAGGTGTTCCTTCCGCGGAGAACTGTATTTTGTGGGCAGGGCCCTTTTGAATCATTCGTAAATTACAGTGGCGCACGATAAAAATAATTTACAATCAATTAGTATATCCAATGATAAATTGGAATAAAACATTTCTCATAATTTTTGTAGATTTAGATATTTTCACATTTTCTCTGGAAAGTCGCGGTTATGAAAATTCTTCTGCTAGTGACATTTTTCCAAGTTTTATCATTAATATTTTCTTTAAACATTTGGTGTCGCCTTTTTTTTGTCGTTATGGGATTTTCAGAATTTTTTACATGCTTAGTGCAGTTTATATCAGAAATCTAGAGTTATTTAGTATATAAATTGTCAAATAGAAATGTGGCCAACATAAACGATTGTTAAAGGCGTAATTTTTTGTTAAAATTTCGATCTCGAAATTTTACCAGTAGCATCCGAACATGTATTTTTACTTCATTGTAGACGAAAATCAGTGAATTGTTAAATATTCGTGTTCGTGAAAGGAATTGCATTAAATCATCGCCGGATGAAGTTTGTCCGAAGGGTTTTTGGAACGAACTTCCGGTACAAGAAAATACAAATTTTTTCACTCGCACATTCTTGTGTCAAATATTTCAAACTTTGGATACAAAATATCTAGCACTGTGAAATGATGAAGCACCATCGCGATAAACGTAGATTCGTCGAAAACTCACATATAAGTTAGCAATTGATACTTCGAGCTGACGGGTAGTTTTGACTTGAATCCGGGCACAGTGACGATATCCGGCTCCTCCAACTGAAGAACTTGGGGATTGTTGCCGAAAAAGCTCATCGGATGTAGCGCAACGTAAGGCTTGGCTCTTGTGTGGAACAATTGTTCGCTCACCGACTGCGGATAAAGCACACGTTGGATTGGAATTGCTGTCTGATGAGTAAAAGGGCGCAAGAATAGTAGAACCTCGATTATTCGAACCGATTTGTTCTGAAGATGGTTCGGATAATCAAAAGTTCGGATAATCGAAACGCTATTTTTTACTTAAGTGATAATTTACAACAGAAATGGAAAAAAATGCCCTAGTTTCATGCTTTTCTTGAATTTCAGACACATACGAACTACGCGAAATAAACGGGATGTAAACAATTTGCAACAATTTACATTTATCTGTGCGCGCTGAAAGGAACAAATTAAAATTGCCGGTGGAAACCAGTGTGCAATCGTACTAATATTGGAAGAAAAAAAACGCACTCGACACCGCTTCTTGGTTCTTCCAAGACCGCAACTTTATATTTTCCAGCATTACATTTCGCGACACAATGTATATTTCGCGCCAACGTGCGGATTAACCAAATCGTGGTTCGGATAATTGAGGGTCCGGATGATTGAGGTTCTGCTATAATTGAATTGTTCCGATAATCGAAGGAAAGGTACCTTGTGATAATTGAATTCATCGGCGATGGCAAACTGCGGATACAATCCACTGCACAATATGAGCTTGAGCATAGTCAAATCCTTGTAGCTGCATGCGGTCGCGGCATTCAACAAATCTTGAACCTGCGACGAGTCGTTTCGCATTCGAAATTCCACATCCTTGATGTCGATTTCCCCGTCGCTGTTCTCGTCGTTCTCCAACTGTATGTCGTATCTCTCGATTTTCAATTCTTTGCGCTTTCGGCTGTGCGCTGTTTGCTTGTAGGTCCTTTTCAACGACTTCAATAGTCTCAACTCGCCGTGCCTGATGGCTCGATCTGCGCTCGACATCATAGCGCTCGGATCCGACAAGTTTCTCAATAAGTTGCAGTCCTGCAATCGATGACGCAATGACGATTTCAATTAAATTCAATGAAGGTAGCCCTTGGGGATTGAAAGTTCTCATATACAACATGCCACGGAGCACTCACCTGAAGCAACTCTTTGAACTGGGTACGTAATTTCGTCATTTCGTAAAACCGCTGTTCCTCGATGCCCCGTCGCTTGCACCACTTTCGACTGGACGTGCCGCTACCCCTCGACTCGTGGCCGCTTTGCTGCTTCACCTCGAGCCACTCTTTGTACGCGTTTAACAGCGTTATCGGATCCCCGTGATCGGACTCGATTTTTTTCCGTGAGGTCTGCAATGACCACAGGGACAACTCAATATCTTTTTTTATTGTTTAAGGAGGCTCCGGCACGGAGGGCCGGGTTGCCTGGGCGCATACGTAGGGCCATTTTTTTCTTAGTAATACGCATGTTTGTCATAATAAAGTTCATTATGAATGTATTATTGGTAATTTCATTAAAAACATATGCACATCGATAAATAAATATATATCGTAATATTGGCACAGTTTTACGTTACGGTACGGCATAGGGAAGTACAGCAACGTCGCAATTCTCCATTTTACTCTATCGTCCGATTTCTCTGTCGTACTGATGACACCGAGCTAACAAGTACTGATACACGTGGTTCGTCACGTGATGTGAATTTGTTCTTGCGCACAAAATTTTCGTTTGTTTAAGAGAGTTTATATAATATCTCAAAGATGTCGGTTTACTCTGTAATACAAATTTATTTTTTATTATTGTTAACAAATAAATGCCTGTTATCATTAAGGAGTTTCGGGACATGTGACGAAATGGTACCGTTTGATTCAAATTTATACAGTTGATTATTTTTCATATACTGAATGCACTCTAAAAATTTTTCAAGCGATCGTCTATATCGTTTCCATAAAATTTGCAATTGAAAAAAATCCTTTTTAACATAAAAACGCACAAAATAGTGCGAATAAATTTTAAGAATGTTATGGAAAACTGTCAAACGATTCAGTACATTATGACAATAATGTAATCCAAAAATTAAATCATCCGTCTACACCGTTTATTAATTACTAGCTTCTACCCGCGACTTCGTCTGCGTGGACCTCGCAATTTGTGTTAAAATACCCCTTAATAGATTATTTTTTGAAGGCTGTCATACGTCATTCAGAATTTAGTAAAATATGTGATATTATATTCGATTCTATTCGATTTTGATTATATTTTAGTCGTTCGTATTCTATGAGAATTAAAATTTCATCATTAGATTTTTTTTAATATTATGATTAGAAAAATATTAAAAGTTAGATTTTATCAAATTTAAATTATATTTGATTCGTTGTATTCTATAAGAATTTGATTTTAATAATTACGTCAGATTTGACACGAATTGTATAATTAGAATAATATTAGATATATTTATATTAGATTTGATATTATATTATCATCTATTTTAATTAGATTTGATTTGTTTGTATCCTATAATAAGAATTATATAAGACTGATAATTTCATAATTGAATTAGATTCGAGTCAAATGTTAGAATTAGAAAAATATTAGATGTATTTTTCATAGCCTTCATTTCATCAAAATCGTTCAGGCGTGATAGTCGAACAAACATCGGGCATACAGATTAGAAAAATATTAGATATTAGATTAGAATGAAAAATATCCTATGTGTCATAAGCTATCTACATTTTGGATTTCATTAATTATATAATAATTTGAATTTCATCATTAGATTACATTTGAGTATATAATATTATAATTAGAACAATATTAGACATTAGAATGAAAAGTATCCTATGTCTTAACCCAAGCCATAAGCTATCTCCATGCTAAACTTCTTTGAAATCGATCAAGCCGTTTTGGCGTGATTGAGTAACAAACAGACAGACAGAAAGTCAGATTTATAATATTAGTTAGGATTGACAATTTTGTAAATGAAAACGTTCAGTTTTTCCCCATCGACGAAACGTAGAGGTGAAGTGTGGCAAAGTCGCACGAGTGCTAAATGGCGCCCGTGTTTGAATAACAATAATCGCCGTGGAGCGGCTACACGTTCAATAAAAAGTATTTTCAAAGAGAAGTGATATATTTTATTTTTTATGCTCGACATTTATGGTTCGGACTGGATTCGGTTTAATGAAGAAATGTGAATTTCTTTTTTTCAATGAACTGCGTGAGTTGCTGCGCCCGCTGATTGCTCGCAGTAACAGAATAAATGTTGCCAGCCGTGAAAAAACAAACTCCCAATACAAGCGGTGCGCTGTCGCCAAGTTTATCGATTTTTTTTAAAATTTAAAATAGTCGAAAAGTGCGCATTGATATAACTTTGAAAACACGTTATTAATGCGTTCGTGTAAAAATAATCTTAAATGAAGGACTCAAAATTTATTATAGTAATCGTGTCGATTTCGAACGAAATATTGGTATGTAGAAGTTGGCGCCCTGTTCAAGAACAATAGGATCCTCCACCCCCCCCCCCCCCCCCCGACCACTTCCAATTCTTCCTATAGATAAGCTGTAGCAAAACGCCTTAGTCGATTAACTTCTTTATTTTATTACGATGAATCCAATCGATGACCTATGACCTATGCGTCAATCACGAACGAGTTTACGGTTAGGTAGCTGATGATTTAATTCTCACGTGTGTGCTTCTGCGTTATACAAAACACCTGATTTCTGCGACGCTGCCGAATCTTTACACGGTCGCGAAACCTCTCGGAATTTTAAGATAGTAATCTCGCCAAAGCGTTTTTCTATATATTTTTTTTTTATTTTGAGGACTCATTCAGGACACTATTAAATGATTACCTTTAAAATTTCAAAAGGATTCACCGTTCCGTTTTCGAGATATTGGCAATCAAAGATTTCATGGTTTTACACGTGCTATTGTGGGGAGCAGTGCAAAATTTCACATTTCACGCAATAATTTCGAAACTTTTCTACAGATGAAAAAAAAATTCTCAATTACAGAGGAACATATGACGAAGTGGGTAAAAAAAATTATGAATTTTGACCGTCTAGTTTCAGAAATATAGCGATTTAAATTAAGCAATGCCTAGCGACGCTAGCGTCATGAAGCAACTGGAGCAGACTAGAACTGGATTACAGTAGTGTGTACATATCCGTATACGCAGAGTACCTACGTATCAGGAGCCGGAATGGATAGTCTGTTACAAAAGTTAGGGGTTACAAGGGTTAGTTAGACATCATATTAGGCGTTTTCATCAATACTTTATAAGTTTTTACATTCCGAAAAGATGTACAATCTACATTGTAAGGATATTTCGCCATATTTCGAAGTTTTCATCGTTTGAGCGGAGAATAAACTTTTCAACGTGACTGTGACGAGACTACTACCTTAAGTATTCCGACATTTTAATGTTAAATATCTTTTTGAATAAGTCGTTAACCCAAAAGTTTAAAATTATATTTGCAATCCTCATGACCTAGTCAACGTCAATGTAGTTGTTTTTGTCAATATCTGTTGCGTGAGCGCAAATATATCACTTGATACCAGTCTTTTGTGACTCGTCCATAAGTCCTGTGTTGAAAATCCTAAGTTCAACAATTTGTATCTCTCTTTTTTAGTCGTTTAACTTGCCGGAAACTTTGCATACGTGAATACGGGTACTTTATCTATTATATACTTGAACATAATTTTTTTTCTGTAGATAAGACGTTCGTGACGGAGCCTTCTTAATTAACAGGGATGAATAAACGTGTGAGATTGTGACTCGTAGGGTGAGTGTGGGAAACTCGCGCATACCTCGCACTCTTTATCCTTGTAGGCTCTGTTGACGAATGGATTTTGAATGCTGAGCGCTGCCGCGACGGACAGCACCGGCTCAACTTGATGGAATATCGAGCCCATTATGAGCATCTTGCCTATGGCGATGTCCACGGGCAGTCTCGACAATGTTTTTCCTACGCACGTCAGCTTCTCGTTCTCGGTCAAGGCGCCCTGCAATGCAATAATTTCTGTCGATCGTCATCATATGAAGATTCTTATTTTTCACCGTTGTACATTTCAGCTTCGTGAAAAAGAAACTGAAACGGGTATCCATCTGGATGGAACATCGATGAGGCGAGGAACAAAAAATGTTGGCCTACTGTCGTTCATAATGTTTCTTACGTGTTCCTTTAACGATAGTATGGAATTTTCCACGCTCTCGGAAGGCGGGGGTTCGATGAAGGGAAATTTCCGCGCGTCCGGCAATCCCATCGCCATCATTTGCAGGAGCAACGAGTCAAGTGGGATCCTCTGTATTTCGGGTGCCGAGTACTTTTCCAACTGGGTGTATTCCTCCTCGGAATAAATTCTGCAATTTTACGATTCGAAAATTCATCAGCGTCAAAGTGCCTGCCCACCTGAGAGTAAATTCTGAGACTTGTTCTCGAAAGTACTCTCACGACTGTTTTCACGTGTGAGTATTTTTCCGCGAGTTTCACTCTCGCGGGCAGTAGGGACAGTAGCCGGAAAGTTACTGTCGCAAATTACTGTCTGGACCATGTCCACTCGAGAGCATCTATAACGCGCGAACGTCGCGGCGCACAGTGGTCCGGATTTCATAAAATATGGACTTAGGATCAAAAGTGCCAATTTCGGTCAGCAAAAAATTATTTTCAAGAGAAAATTCAACGCTATTTAACATTTCTAATGTATAATGTTTATAGAAATGAGTCCTTCACACCTAAAAAAAACTATTTAAGAAAAAAGTGTATGGGAGAGAATCGATTATATTTATTTTTCGCCGTCCAGTATCAAAGTGTAGCAGTCAAACCTTATATACTGGTAAGTATTTATCGTACTTACCATGACGACATAATAACTTCTTGCGTATCCCTCCGGCCTTGGTGCCTACAATGGTTGAAAATTAAAAAATTCAGTAATGGATTTTTCTTAATTTTTTACGAGTTTTTGAATTGAAATGAATTTAGAATACAGCATTCTAGTATAACAAACATAAAAAACACATATTTCGTACATATATCTTTTTTTTTTAATTACAAAAATGGTCTATATTTGGGTAATTAGAGACGCGTCCTGTTTTTTAGGACTTATTGCAGAGAGACAGCTGAGTTCTTTGTCCATCTCTATCCGTGGTTTTATATGCCAACTAGTACGCACAAACCCCCGTACATGGTGCAGGAATTTGTCATCACTTTGGCTTCCTGCCAATAGGCATTCTTTCGGAACAAGCGGGTGGAGCAAGAAACAAAGATTTTAGAAGAGTCCGTGAATATCATACAAGAAAATTTAACAGGATGAAGACCAATGAAGACTTGCTCTATAATTTTTTTTTAATAAGCTCTGACCCATACTTATCGCACATTCGACCAAAGTAAAGCAACTCGAAGCAATTAAATCTTTTCCCAGAAGCTATAGAACTTTTGTTGATGCCTGAAGAAGCCATAGAAGAAACAGAAAATATGGATCTGCAAGAATTGCCGTCCGAAATCGATCCACTGATATGACCAAACCGTCGTACTTCATGACTACTTAAAATAGCCCTTTTCAGGGCTCCATCTATTTCTATTTATGTCTATTTCGAAATAAATAATGCTTACAGTAAAGCCAGTGTGTTTTTTTATATTAGTTATACTAGAATGTTCTATTTTAAATTCATTTCAATTCAAAAACTCGTAAAAAATTAATAAAAATCCAATACTGACATTTTAAACTTTCAAGCATCGTAGGCACCAAGGCCGCAAGGATACGCAAGAAGTTTTTATGTCGTCATGTTAAGGACAATAAGTACTTGAGAGTATATAAGGTTTAACTACTACACTTTTATACTGGACGTAGAAAAAAATATAATCGATTTTCTGCCATACATTTTTTTCTTAAATATTTTTTTTAGGTGTGAAGGACTCATTTCTATAAAAATTGTACATTCGAAATGTTAATCAGCGTTGAATTTTCCATCGTAGACAAATTTTTGCTGAGAAAAATTGGCACTTTTGATCCTAAGTCCATCTTTTTAGAAATCCGGATCACTGTGCGGCGGTAGTGTCCGAGACGACTTCTCATAAACAACGAGTAGCCGCAACGATGATAGTTGCATTTAAAGTTCGAAATAAATAAAAGGAGCTGCTGGGTTAAACCCAGGATATCACGTTACTGCTTGCGAGTTACTCTTCGGGGCTTGCCCACTGGCGAGTATTGCTCTCTCGAGAGTGACTCTCGAGAGCTTTACTCTTATGAACAGGTACCTTTAGAAACTTAAGATACGCGTAGTTTTCGATACTGATCTTTCCATCCAAGAACGATACGAATGATACCTGTAACAAACTCCCGGCCCGGTTCTGCCGGCCCGACCTTTTCGCTGCTCCGCACTGGCCTTGCTGATCCAGAACTCCTTGAGCCTTTGCATCTTGCATGCCGGATCGTAGCTCATTTCTTTGACTTTACCGCTGTCGGCTACGAACCTGATGCCGTCAATGGTAATGGAGGTTTCCGCGATGTTCGTAGAAACGATGCATTTCCTCACTCCATCGGGCGGGTAATCGAAGACCTGAGGATAAAGGAGTTGGCGAATCGTTTGGAAGAGATCTGGATATTGGAAGTACTGTCGAAAACAGCTAGACCGAAAAGAAACACAAACGATTACCTTGTCTTGTTCGGCGATCGACAATGTACTGTGCAACGGCAAGACTATCCAGTTGGCTTTCTTCTGCGCGTATTCCTTGGCCGCATCGGCAACCGCCGTTATCTCGTTCATTCCGCTCAAAAATATGAGCAGGTCGCCTTTCTCGTCAACTGCGAACAAGGAGAATGGTTGATCATCGAAGCAACGACGCGTCAATTTTTCTATCGCTCTGCTATCCAACTTCCGGGACTTCCGTAATCCTTAGAGCTTCTAATTGGCGTTGTTATTACTCGTGTTAGCGTACCTGAATATTTTCGATCGATAATCTGCATTATTTGAATGTAGGGACTCGGATTGAAGCGCTCCGATTTGGAGCGCGTGTTCTCAACGAGAACAGGCCTGTACATCAGCTCTATGGGATACAGTCGTCCAGGCACCTGACGATTAATGTACGCACCTGTAGTTTTTCATTGTACTCGCGGATCGAATAATTTATCAGGTAAAGCCACTCGAGGATATGCACATTTTTCGAAAAGAAAAGGAAGAGGATAATGTTAATTTGGAAGGCCAAATGTATGGTGCTGGTATTGCAGATCAAAGGTAAGTCGATCATTTATATTGCTTAATTTTGGTTCAAACTTTAAAAAGTATCGGGGCACTTAACGAAATGTTCTCATTTGATTCAAATTTATACAATAAATTATTTGTCATGTAATGAATGTACTCTCCAAATTTTAAATAGATCGCCTACACCGTTTCTATAAAATTTACAATTGAAGAAACATCTTTTAACGTAGAGCATTTAACATTATAACACTGATGACGAATTTGCCTGAGTGATTTGACAACATTTTATAACATTTTATACATTTTTTCACACTATTTCGTGCGTAGAATTGCCATTCACCGATGAGCGTAGGCAGATGTCTTATTTCGTTATGTCAAAGAGGGTTTTTTTAATTATAAGTTTTATAGGAACGGTGTAGACGATCAATTTAAAATTTGAAAGGTGCATTCAGTATATAAAAAAAAATGTACTGTATAAATTTGAATCGAATGGTAACACTTCACCAATTGTCAGGAAACGCCTTAAACGCGTTTTCTTCTAAATCATGTGTTTTAATACTAGCCGGAAACGTAACTTAGCCAAATATGCACCGATTCACTTGAAGTTTGCGAAATTTGCGATTGGTTATTAACTGTTTTTTATATAAGTAATTGTTCATGTGATTTTTATTTCAAAAATAAAAGTTTTCATTTAAATCGGCACTTTTTCAAAAAAAAGGTACTTTCTTATTCTCGTACGCAGTTGCAAAGCGTTTTGTATATATTTTTAAAAATTTTAGATAAGAGAGGTACTCTGGTCTTGGCCTCTGACGCCGGCATTTTCCATAAAAAAATTTACAAAAAATAAAAAACATATTTTCCATACACTTAAAACTATATATAATAAAGTTTTCGAATTTCATTTTCTACAGCTTTCATTATGCTCGTTAAAAAAATTAGCCTTATTTTTTGAAAGGTTGGAGTGGCTTTAATCGTAAACAATCAAAATTCAATGCTCTACCAACTTGTAGTACCCGGACGTTCTCGTTCGCGAAATAATCGCTGAACAACTGTATATTGATTGTGGCGGACATGAGGATGAGTTTGACGCTGGATCGTTGATGGATGATGCACTTCATGATGCCCAGCAAGAAGTCTCCGTACAAGTGGCGCTCGTGCACCTCGTCAAGAACGATGACGTCGTACTGTGCCAGTTCCGAGTCACCAGAAACCTGGATCAACGACCACAAGCGTACTCGCGGTAATACAGGATGCGACTCATCTTATTTCGCGTAACGGTACCTGTCGCAGGAGCAATCCCTCGGTAATGAAAGTGATCTTGGTGTCTTGATTTCTTTGTCTCTCGAAACGAATTTGATAGCCGACCTCGCTGTGATTTTCCGTCAATGTTTCGAAAGCCACTCTCTTCGCTAGGGAGATGCAAGCTATGCGTCTCGGTTGAGTGCAGCCTGGAACGGAACAAGATAGTGAGGATTCTGCGAAATGGAGGCTTTCGGAAGGTACATACCGATCCTTTCGAAACCAGCAGACCACAAGTACTGTGGCACTTGAGTCGATTTTCCACAGCCTGTATCACCGGCTATGACGACGACCCTCTCATTCTTGACAGCCTGTACTATCTCGTCCCTGTACTTGGCGACTGGCAGATTGGCCTGGTTCTCCCTGAGCTTCTTCAGCTTGTTGAACTTTTCTTTCTGCTTGAAATCGAGGTACAGTACAAGTACCTCGCCGAATCGTCGTATTCTCTCGTTATTGAGATCCGCACTCTTGGGAACGCGCGCAGTTACCTCGTCGAAGGCTAGGTTCACATTGATGCAGTGCGACTTGTGATAGGCGGACGGAATACCGAGCGAGTTAAGGCGCGTTTCGGTGGGAAGCAGCTCACTTTGATGCCCTGTTTTTTTTCCGATCGCCTCGTACTTGCGCACAAATTGCCAAAAGTCGAGAGTATCTTCGACAAGGTTTGGCGCGGCTGCGAATACTTTGTTGAATTCGTGCTTGTAATTCGTAAATGAGAAGTCCCCGTGATGGGAACTCTCGGGTCGTGTTTCTTCATCGTATTTTTGACCACGGTGCGCTTTTCTCGATCGGTAACTCTCAGCGCGATGAGCGTCGTGATGGTTGCGGCTCTTGGGGGAGGACCGAGTATTGTCGCGGTGTTCGACGTCGGACGATCTTCGGCGAGACCTCGAGTGCATTTTCGTTCATGAAAAATATTTCAATGTCCAATCATGTCGCAATTGGCATCGCTTTATTGATTGGAAAATAGGAGAGGTTGGAGGTTAGGTTCTCAAATGCGCCTCTGCATCACCGGTCGCGAATACCACTGAGTGAAAAAATTCTCCAACGGTTTTAACATATTCTCTTCAGAATTATCTTTACTTCGATGGTATCGTCGTTACTATTATTAATATATTATCGCTGTAATCATTGTAACTGCCTTTGCTTTAGAGGTTAAGAAACACAAAGATTTGGAGGTTAACGTCATCGGCGGTGAATTCAGCCGAAACGTTTTTTATTTTAGATTATAATCAATTGGGCATCGGGAAAAGGTGTTCCTTTTCCATAAAAATGTTACCCTGATTACGAGTTTTCGAGCCTGGCGGCGATCGGAGCAAAACTTTCTGTGTAGCAAGCGAAGAATAATAAAATGTTTTTTTAAAATACACTTTGAAATGTTTCTCTTCAATATAAATAAACTATGGTCACATCACTCGCACAAGCGCCGCACGCGAAAGTCTGAGTTGTCGGAACTACGTCAGCATGCACGGTACCGATCAGCGATATGTTCACTTCGTACTAACCAACCATACCGAAGCCCGGAGAAACCTAAAGCTACCTTTAGGCTCCTTGTTGAAAATAATAGAAGAATAAGATGGTTTCTGACAAATAATGATTTGTCATTATATGTACTTAGATGTTGCTTTATAAAAATTAAGAATCGATTACTTAACCGCTAAAAATATCGAAATAATATAATCGATTATTTCACAGAAAACATCGACACTTTCGATTAATCGAAAAACATCGCCCGTCCCTAGCACAAATGTCTCGAGGACGCAAAGGCTATGGTCGCGGTAGATATGTTGCCCGTTTTTCGAAGATAAGATGATGTTGTCCAGGTGCACGAAGGTACGTCGTGAATACGCCGAAATTCCTCAGGGTTGACTTTCACTTCCACACGATCGATTGTTTCCCTTGAACGACGAACCTACAGGAACGAGAAGCTCTTCCTGGTCCGATCGAGAATCAAGTCGACGGCTCGCTCGGCCATCGATATGATGACAGAATTCGGTGTGCCCGAGATCGGAGACGGCAAGACACTGGCGTCGATTATTCTCAGGTTCTTGATACCGTGGACCCTTGAAACCATTCCGCAATGCGCTCATTACTGCTGCCAAAAGCGTCAAGAGCGTCATGCGAATCCTACCTCAGTTGGTCATCAACAACGGAGTCCCTTGAGTTCTTCCCCATCCGGCAAGTGCCGCCAGGATGGTGGCCTGTTAGGCTGGCAGTTCGTATGGCGCACTCCGAGTAGCCCGGGTCGCGATAATCCTGCCGGAATTGCTGGCAGTCCTCCAGATCAGGAATGTGAAGGTTGGCACCAAGACTCCGGAACTCGTCGGTCTCCAACGTCTCCAGGGCCAAATCGATGGCTGCACGAGAGAAAACATATGTACTTCTCATACTCGACAAAATCGCATGGCTCGAATTTGTACAGTAAAGGTCACAGCAACCTTGTTTGGTACATTGAACGTCCTCCTCGTCCTCGAGATACGCCGGCTCTATGCATGGTACGTCCAAAATGTTTCTCGATCGGAGGGTGATATTACCACGGCTTTTGGGCTGAATGCAACTTGCCAGGTATATGAAACCTTCGTGAGCCGTGTCGTTGGCTGACGGAAACAGCGACCTGTACGTCTGCATACGAGAAAATCCAAGGTGGAGATGGAACTCGGCAATACACAGCGAAAAGTAAAAAGCAAATGGAAAAAAAATTATTGGGATTCGAAGAGATAGAAGAAGAGAAGATACAGTAGAACCTCAATTATCCGAACAGTGATTTGCTTCATCCGAACGTTCCATTATCTGAATCGTGGCACAAAGTTTTATACATTTTTATGGACTCGAGCGACATTTTTGCCAATGATACGCACGTTCGAGCTTTTACGCGCTCGTACATGTCGGTCAAATCTCGGTTTGCGTGTCCGGGTATGACAATTTCGCATGCTGATGTGTTTTAGGCTCTTGAGATTGGTCTCAAGTAGTATGAGAAACAAGAAGAGTGCTACCCTATGCAGCTTCTTTTGCTCAAGCACCTGCGCAATGTGGCTGCTAAACAACACATATCATTCATACGGTAATCCAAGACTGAGCAGTTCCTGATTGAAAAAGCCTTCAAGTAGTTGAATATTTATATCTAAAAATATATATGGGTCATTCCACGCCAAATCGACCATTTTCTGGCCCAAACCCTTTCGATTTGGCTGAAACTTTAATATGTTATTGTTTTCATCTTAAAACGCTTGTGTGATTTTTTTCAATTTTTTTTTACATAATCATAAATACGTAGTGAATTTTTTTAAAACTCGCCCGTTTTTTTTTCAAATGCTCATAACTTTCTGAAAAATAGACCGATTAGATCTTTTTTTTTTAATTCTTCGTTTTGAAATATTCTTTATGAAAAAAATATTTGAAAAATATTCAAGTTGATCTTCGACATGATTTTTTAGTTTTTTTAAAAAAAAACGCAATTTTTTCAAAGACTGCCACTTTTGATTTTTTTGTGTAAAAAAATAAGATAAATTTACCATTTTTTGCCGCCAGACTGATCGTGGTATTCATTGTTTAATGGTATTTAATAATGAATTTATTCATCTCTGTGACGTTTGAATAATTTACATAATTTGTGATCTCTTGAATTAGAAATTTTTAACAATAAGACCACCACAAGATACCACACAGTACCACTGCTGAGTTCCTGAAATGGTTTTGGGTTTCTAATATCAATCGCGGAGATCGTTCACAGCATTATTGTAGTCTTCCGACGATGAAAACAGTCAGTGCATATCAAATAAAAGCGATTCAACAGGAACGTTTTTTTACCATTGACAGATGCTTGTCGTTTAATATTTTAGCGGCAAAACTAAATGAAATAGTACACTGCATTTTTTTTGGAAAACCATACAATTTATTAACGAACATTATTGCACCATAGGAAACAGCTATTAGTGGAAAAAATTAAGAAATTGAATGTTTCAATTTAGAAAAAAAAATTGAAAGAAACATCTTACCACGATGAGTCTGGCGGCAAAAAATGCAAAACATTGCAAAACGAAGAATTAAAAAAAAGATCTTAATCGGTCCATTTTTCAGAAAATTATGGGCATTTTAAAAAAAAAACGGACGACTAAAAAAAGATGAAAACAATAACACATTAAAGATTCAGCCAATTCGAAAGGGGTCGGGCCGGAAAGTGGTCGATTTGGCGTGGAATGTCCCATATACTATGTTGGCCTTCAAACATATATTAGAAATACCCAAGCCTAACATAGCATCGTTGAAAATACCTGTTCTTTTGAATTTTTTTCGTATGCAATATGCAAAACTACTTCCCACGATTACACGTTTCTATTATCCGAACTTTCGATAATCCGAACTAGACTCGGTCCAGATGGGTTCAGATAATCGAGGTTCTACTGTATTTTTGAAATTTGTTTTTATGAGGCTAATACGAAGGGAGGTTGTTACGTCGGTCTCAAAGTTGGCGATCTCTTTCAGGAGCTTCTCGTCGGCTGAGGCGACACCAAAGAGTACCAGTAGGCTGTGCCCGACTCTTGCCACCCCGAGGATTCCGTTCGTGGCCAACAGGCCTTGGAAGATAGAAGCACACAGAGGGAAATCCGTTAATGGGTAAAGCCAGTCGAGGATTATCAAATTTTTAGAAAAGAAAAGGGAGAGACAATTTTTAATTTGGAAGGCCAAACGTATGATGCTGGTATTGCAGATGAAAGGTAAATTGAAAATTTCTATTCCTAAATGTTGGTTCAAACTTTAGACGCGTTTTTCTCGAAACCATGTTTATTAAATTGGCCGGAAACGTAACTCAGCCAAATATGCACCGATTGACTTGGAATTTTGAACGTATCTTATCAGATGCATTTTCCAAAGAATGCGTACGGAATTTGCGATTGGTTATTAAGTTTAAAAAAAAATATAAACAATTATTCATGTGATTTTTCGTTAAAAAATGGGTGGTTACATCCAAATCTGCACTAACTTTAAAAAAAAGGTGTTTTCTCATTTTCTTACGCAGTTCCATAGCTTTTTGTATATATTTTAAAGATTTTTTTGGCTTTCTATTCCAGGTTAAAAACTACATGAGAAATTTTTTCGGTTGTGGAACACTGCACGAGAGGTACGCTGTGGTCTTGGACTCTGACGCTGATAATGGCGATTGAAAATTTACAAAAACAAATTGTTTGTCCACTTTAAACTATGTGTAACAAGGTTTTCCAATTCAATTTTTACGGCTTTTATCGTACTCGTTAAGGTATTCCTTTCACAGAACACCGTATTTTGTAGGCGCGTAATCCAGGGCCCTTTTTAATCAGTAGATTACAGTGGCGCTTAATAAAAATAAGTTGCGCGGGTCATTTGAAAAGTTTCCGGCCTTATCAACAAAAAGTGATAGTAGGAAAAAAAATTCTTTCGCCGCCCGATAAATGGCTTTGATATATGTAAACCATTAAGATTTCGAGTCATTTTGACCACGACTTTGTCTATGGCACTCTTCCAAAATTGCCAGCTGACGTTATTTGTCAACAATGGAACAAAAACTGACCATCGCGCAGTGTTAAAGTTCCTTCATTTGAAAGAAAAAAAACTCAGGAAATGAAAGATAAGTTGTACTCTGTATACAGTGAAGCCTCCCCTTCATTTACAGCGGTCAAATATTGGGTGGACGAGTACAAACGTGGTTGCACGACCATTTTTGACGAGGAACGTTCCGAGCGCCTGAAAACCGCTGCAACTGACGAAATGGTCGATTTAGTGCATCGAACTGTGATGGAAGATCGTCAATTGACTGTTAAGGATATTACTGAGGCTTGTGGGATATCATCTGAAAGGGTGCTCAAGATTTGAATATGAGAAAATTAAACACGCCCTTGTTAACGATCGACCAAAAACGCGTACGGGCGGAAATGTCGTAAGAGTGTCTTTGCCTGTATAAAAAAAAATTCGGCGGAATTTTTGCACCGAACGATAACCGTCGATGAAACCTGGATACACCACCATAGGCATGAGACCAAAGAACAGTCAATGCAGTAAATTGCAATGGGGAAACCAGCTCCGAAGAAGGCAAAGGTCGTTCTTTCTGCAGAAAAAGTGATAGCGACAGTTTTTTGGGATAGCCATGGAATAATTCTTATCGATTACCTTGCAAAGAGTGAAATAATTAACAGACAGTACTACGCTGCATTACTGGGTGAATTGAAGGCCACAATTAAGAAAAAAACGAAAAAAACGTAAAAAAAAAAACATTTGGACGTTTTCCCTCTGATCTCCTTTACGTCCCTTTTCTGTTCTTGTACTCTTTGCAGTATGTCGATTTATCGATCCTGCACCAGTCATACTTAATTTCCTGCTCTGTTTTTATTTTTATTTTCCTTTCTACTTTATAGATGCTCCATTTCTCCCACATCCTCGTGTCTTATTGCCTGCCAAATTCCTCCTTCTCCTATTTCTTGTATGACTTTACAGAGGTCCGCTCGCCACTTTGACGGGTTTCCATTAATAATTCCTCTAACCTCCTCTTTTAGGCACATCTTAGGCCACCTTCCTTCTTCCATCATTGTTATTGCTACCAGATATTTTGTCGCTATTTCCAGGCCTCTATTTCTACTCCTTTGCACCCCGATTCCATTTTCCAAATATAGTTCAGTGTGTATGGACTCATTCCCATGGCCATTTTCACAGATTTACCCTGCCATCTTTCCACCGTTTTTCTCTTCCTACATCTCCATATTTCTGCACCATATAACATTCCACTTTTTGCTGTAAAAGATTACAGCTGATGAGGGCCATCAGCTGTAATCTTTTTTTGAAGCTGCGTGTCCTTGCTCTTTTGGAGTTACCCCAAGTAGCGTTTGTCACGTTTCTTTATTTTTCGAGCTAGAATTTGAAAATGTTTTTCAAATTAATTCCCTGTGGAGAACCATACCCCTAGGTACTTATACTCTTTCACTATATCCAATTCTTGTTCTCTGGACTCTCAATTTTTCCTTTTCTCGTTTCTTCCGCCATTCTGGAATATCATTTTCGTTTGACTTATATCTATTGTTAGTTTATTTGTTTTTACATACTTTTCCAGTGCAGTCAGCATCCTCAACCCCTCCCCCTCGTCGACTACCAAAACGATGTCCTTCGCGAATTTTAGCCCGAAAATCTTTTTTCCTCCTATAAGTGTCCCTCCCGCGTCCCTTATTTCCCAGATCCTATCCACATTCTCAATGAATATACGGCGATGTATTTTTACTTAATTCTCGAATGAAATTAGTTAATTGTTAAATATTCGGATTTGTGAAAGGAATACCTTTTTAAAGAAGTTAAAATTAGCCTTTTTTAAAGCGCTGGAGTATCTTTACTCATTAACCCTTCGTGGTCACCCTGGGTAGAATCGACCCGACGATAAATTTTTTGCGTAAATATATAATAGTTCCCAGCTTCGAAAGGGACTGTATTCACCATCTTACCTGGAGTTCGAAGTATCCTCATACTATAAAATTTACCCTCTTCACATGTCGGAATAAATATCTTTTCGGGAATGCGCACTATGCTACTATTTTTTCCCCAAAAGCAGCATATCTAAGGACTATCACGTTCAAATTTTAGGTAAAAATGTTGAAAATTCACGGAACTATGATTTTTTGAGCGAAAAAGTGTCTTTTTTTCGTTTTTACCTGTTTATGATTTTTTTTTAACATGTCGCCATTTTATTTCTTATAAATAAATTTTTCGTACATCCTCTATAAAGTTCAAAGCATGTTCCGTAATTTTTTTAATCACTTCGGATGGATAGTTTGGTCACAATACTTTTTTGAAAACTGACTGGGTAGAATCGACCCAAGTGTGACCACCGCGATTGAATTTGGAAGTGTGACCACGAAGGGTTAATAACTCTTGGAAGTAAATAGTTCCGAGTGATCATTTCCAAGCACAAAAATGTGCGCACAGGGGCTAACATTCGAAGAAAATTACGCGAAAAAATACACTGCCATTGACCTCATCGTATATTTACCAGTTTCGAAGACGAAGTACTTGATTACCTCGGCCACCGTTTGCATCTTTTGCAACGTAATGCTGACCGGCGCATCCAAATTAACGTACACGGGCATATTCAAGTGGTCGAAGAGATTTTTCCCAACTTGAGGTAAATCTTTGATAATTGGTATCTGAAATGTATTATACACGATGCAATCGAAGAAAACTGAGACTCTCAACATCAGGAATTTACGCTTACGCGATGCTTCTCGAGTTCTTCGATTGGTCCTATACCGGAAATCATCATCAATTGCGGTGTATTAACGGCACCGGCGCAGATTAAAATTTCGCTATTAGCCTCGATCCTCGCGTAAGATCCACCTTCGTATTTGACTTCGAGTCCATGCGCAATAAAGCCATCATCAATCAATATCTGACGCAGATTATCAAAATTAAAGTCGCGCATACACCATGCACGAATAAAATTTCGTAAGTTACGAGGGTTCCTAGAAATTAGAAACTCGACTTTCCATAGGGCAAAAGTGGAATTGACCTTGAAAGCGGTTTGCACGTCCATCAAAGAAAACTAAATCGACGAAAATGCAGATCTTGACAGTTCGGATTTTGTCTCAATTTTTTAGAATCGATATCTACAGTTTTCGAGTGTCGAATGTCTGGTGAACCGACATATAAAGAACTAATTGATAACCCACCTTCGTGACCAGAGTGTTCGTAACTATGTGCAGATTCTTCCGATTCCAAGAGTTTTGCAAGTAGGCGTGATAGGAACTCCATCGAGCGCCGCGCTTTATCGTGTTGCTGGGTCTCTCAATCGTAACGTTTCCGGTGGTGAATGCGGACGCGTTCAAGCCCTCGAACGCTTCGGTCAATCTTCCATCGGTAGTTTCACCGGGCAAATTCATCCGCGCGGCAACTTGCTCGAAGTACGGGTACAAATTCTCGTAGGACCAGAGGGCCGGCCAATTGTCGTAGTCTTCCGGCACGCCGAACGAATGAACGAGATAATTGAGCTGGCCACTTCCGCCCAGCCCTTTCCCCCTTGGCCATGATTGTTGCTGAAACAGCGTTCTTACAGGACGTCTCGAGCATCGACAGCATTGAGTTTTACAAGACTCAGTACAACAATTCAAATTTGCGGAATGCTTTAGTTTTCTCGAATAAATTAAAAAACGCTAGAATTTTGTAGCGTGAGATATTGCAACAATTTTTATACGCGAGCTACCATTGAGGAACCATTGGGATTGACAATATTAAGATCCATTTAGGGGGGAGATCAATTTATATCGTAAAGCCCAGTTTATGACCGAAAATGACTTCCACAAGGAAGCTGATGGACTACTTTATGGGCTCGGAATCACAAATTGATCGGTAGGTCATTCAGCCACAAAATTTTTTTGTCTTAAGACTTTAAACGCTATTTCCCAAAAACCACTTTTTCGTGAACCTCGTACAAGATAATTCAAAAAATATCCGATCGAATATTTTTGAATATTGCTCACTCTTAGATAACATAAGTACTATCTATGTGAACCTAAAGTACCTTAAAAATTATTTAAAACAAAATACTTTTCCATTAACAAGTACTATAGTAAAAGTTTCATAACAATTATAATATTTTTTTAAACATTTATTATTTATCGAATTTTCACTTTTCTTTGGATTTTTCAGGTTCACATAGAGCATTTGGGTCTTAGAAATCTAAAACATCTTGGCTTTGAAGTTTCAGATCAATGCACGAGACGCTAGGTTGTACACCGTGGAAAAACATGGCATTTTTAAATATAACATTTTTCTCCAATTAAACGATGTACATAAAATTTTAATTGTACAGAATAGTTTCGACACAAAAAAATCTTGAACAGTCGCTTATTTTCGATTGCCTCGAGTGATCTTCCTCTTAAGATTGACAAAGGACCATTGAGAGCCATTAAAATTGACAGAGTACCATTGACAATGAGAGCCATTAAAATTGACAAAGTACCGTTCAGGACCATTAGGATCTAGCAAAAATCGGAAGGATAGAGTATAAATTACATGGTTGATCAGTCCTCGGGAGGAATAGTACTGCGGTTCAGTTTTGTACGACCAATCGACCGAGGTGCCCTGCATCATAGGAGCTGCCAGGGGCACCGTCGACAGCCAATTAAAGTGTCCTCCAGCTTCGATGAGGAGAACCGAGATATTCGAGACCTCCGACAGTTGGGAAGCGATCACACATCCGGCGGTTCCAGCCCCGACTGTGCATATATACCACTCAATCGTAGAAGCTCAAAAATAATTTTTGCGGCAATAAAATTGGCCGCTGGAATGAATTTCCCTATATTTCAATTTGTTAAGGCTTGAACTGAAGCTAAGATGACCCTAACTGGAAGTGTCCTCTTCTTTTGAGAAAAAGATACGTTGATTTCGGCGATTCATTGAGAAATTGGTGACAAGGCGCCAATTGAATTGGGGTCTGAATTATGAAATTAATCAATGGAATGGACGTACGAATTATTAATCATTTGAATCGAGGTCTGAATTAATGAATTAAAACTTGGACTGAATTTTATTTGGAATTATCCGAAGTCTGTTATCAAATAATGTTATCAACGTATCTTTACTTGTCCTAAGTCTGCCAATTGCATCAGCAAAAAATTTCTTTCTGGAATATTTTGGAGTATTTTATCCAGCAAATTGATGATCGAAAGTGATGTTATTCGGGAACGTATCCTCCGATAAGTAGGTCGCCTAGAAGCGTTTTTCTTACCTACTACGTAGTCGTATCGTTTCCGGGGATGTTTGACGATACTAGTGGGCTTCTTGACATTGCAATGATAGACAATCGACAGCAGCAATACCGCACTAGCGAGTGCGAAATACTTCAACGTCATGGCCGCGACGACGTTGATCTTATTAAACGTAATAATAACGACGATGGGGCCGCTCTTCGGCGAGTGACCAAGTGTGACTATCGTGCGAGGCTCGATTGACCTCCTACGGGCCGGTACACCCGATACGTGTAGCTCAGTAGCCCGGTATAATTGCAATATTGGATTAGCGCGGAGACGAACGCGGGTAATCAATACAATTGAATGTGGAGGCGGTGTCCGGACACGCGGGACATATCGTATCGGTTCACACTTCGCTCATTTCTCTCCGCCTAATCAAACTATATCGGATATAATCGCGTCCGATTAAATCGTTGATCAATACAAAACGAAACGTTGAGACGTACCTACGAGAGACGAAAAGACTTTTTCTTTATATTAGTATGGCACGACGAAAAAAAAATTCACAAACAGCACTGCTGTACATTTAAATATATTTTTTCTCAGCACAATAAATCGTCGAGGAATTCTGTTGAGATAAAAAAACAAGGGCGAGAGGGATCTTACACAAAAAATACGATCAGTTTGTTAGCGCCACTTCCTCCGCCTCCATATCCTCTTCGGACTCTTGCATCTTTTCGTCGTTCTCCTCAGATTCTTGTTGCTTGCGCTGCTTGAGACCTGCCGCGGGCGATCTTATCAGCGCCAGATCCCTCTGGACTTCCTTTACGTTTCTGTCCTGCTCTAGCTCTCTGCCCTTTCTCAGCCTCTGCATTATGTGGGTGTTCTGTCGCCTCTGCCTGATGAGCTCCACCTTCTTCATCGCGTCCACCGTCTTCGACCACAATTCACGATTATATTTGACTGGCACGTTTCTCCTCTTTTCAAACTCGAAGGATGGATCTACAGCCAATTCCTTGCCCGCCGTCTTTCTGTACGCTTTGGTCCATTTTGCTTTGCGCGGATTCTTCTTCTTCTTGAACGCCGCATGGCATTTCGATCGGCAGAATCTGAATATCTGTAACAATTAAGTTCCGGGGTTTGAGAGCGCCTTTGGTCGCTTTGGCAGCGGCCAGAGATGGGATTGAACAATTGAGCAGAATGACTGGATGTTGGGGGATTGTTTTCAAAATTTTTCACGAGAAATACTAGGAAACTGTCGGTCCAGCACGACTCTATCAGAATATTCGAATAAAAAAAAACGACTCCATCCGTGGAGATGCCGAAACAGCTTTGAGGTTAGGTCGCTCAGATGCAGGAAAGCGCATCGTTTCAAGTCACAACTATTCGTTGAATCTGACAAGTTTTTCGTCACTACACTTGTTGCGCAATTGCGTAAAACTTTACTGGCGATCGTGAGTACGAGAATCGCAACAAACATAACCTAAAACGTCTCGCTAAAGTTTCTCACACCGACAAGCCACAATAATGGAAATTAAGAAAGGTTTTCATTTTACTTACTTTGCAATCGTTCCTAACGAATTGTATCCCGTGTCCCGGATATATCCGGGACGAACAAAAATAACAAGTCTCTATACGCATATTTTGTGTGTTGTTTCACGCGTACGAAAGAAGTGCGCGTTGTGCGCGTGTTTTGAAGCGCATCGTATGCACGAAATAGCGTGTAGATAACGGACTCGAATCGCGGGGAGCAACGCCTCCGGTTGCTCGGCATATGTGCTAACTAGCACTGAATATCAGCGGTGACACGTCGGTAAGAAAGATTCCTACAGCTGTGAACACGACAGGCTGATAAAGAAATTCACTAAAAAGTTAAAATATCGGAAAGCTAATGGTCTGAAAAAAAAACAACAAATCAACCACGGGAAAACGTGATGGAAAAAGGATAGAAAAATACATTTCGGGTGAGCCACGGTCTTCCATACAGATTTTTGAAACAACGGTAGTGGGGGAAGCTTCGCTTAGCATCCAATTTTTGCTTTAAGGCAATGTGTCACACGTCCAGTCGGTAAAAATCCTACTGCCAAGTTTTCTCCTAGACGGATCATATTTCGGACAAAAGAAGAGAAAGCGGTTGTTCGTCGTTCAACAGAGCGGAACGTGTTTCTTTGCTTTTTTCCCAAAAATCAACCGTTTCAGAAATCATTGGGAATCTGCAAATCAGCTATCTCTCTCGCACTCATGGCCGCTCGGTCGGTGTGACACTTGGCCTTAAGGCAATGTGTCACACGTCCAGTCGGTAAAAATCCTACTGCCAAGTTTTCTCCTAGACGGAACATATTTCGGGCAAAAGAAGAGAAAGCCGTTGTTCGTCGTTCAACAGAGCGGAAAGTGTTTCTTTTCTTTTTTCCCAAAAATCAACCGTTTCAGAAATCATTGGGAATCTGCAAATCAGCTATCTCTCTCGCACTCATGGCCGCTCGGTCGGTGTGACACTTGGCCTTAAGGCAATGTGTCACACGTCCAGTCGGTAAAAATCCTACTGCCAAGTTTTCTCCTAGACGGAACATATTTCGGGCAAAAGAAGAGAAAGCCGTTGTTCGTCGTTCAACAGAGCGGAACGTGTTTCTTTGCTTTTTTCCCAAAAATCAACCGTTTCAGAAATCATTGGGAATCTGCAAATAAGCTATCTCTCTCGCACTCATGGTCGCTCGGTCGGTGTGACACTTGGCCTTAAGGCAATGTGTCACACGTCCAGTCGGTAAAAATCCTACTGCCAAGTTTTCTCCTAGACGGAACATATTTCGGGCAAAAGAAGAGAAAGCCGTTGTTCGTCGTTCAACAGAGCGGAAAGTGTTTCTTTTCTTTTTTCCCAAAAATCAACCGTTTCAGAAATCATTGGGAATCTGCAAATCAGCTATCTCTCTCGCACTCATGGCCGCTCGGTCGGTGTGACACTTGGCCTTAAGGCAATGTGTCACACGTCCAGTCGGTAAAAATCCTACTGCCAAGTTTTCTCCTAGACGGAACATATTTCGGGCAAAAGAAGAGAAAGCCGTTGTTCGTCGTTCAACAGAGCGGAACGTGTTTCTTTTCTTTTTTCCCAAAAATCAACCGTTTCAGAAATCATTGGGAATCTGCAAATAAGCTATCTCTCTCGCACTCATGGTCGCTCGGTCGGTGTGACACTTGGCCTTAAGGCCATGTGTCACACGTCCAGTCGGTAAAAATCCTACTGCCAAGTTTTCTCCTAGACGGGTCATATTTCGGGCAAAAGAAGAGAAAGGGGTTGTTCGTCGTTCAACAGAGCGGAACGTGTTTCTTTTCTTTTTTCCCAAAAATCAACCGTTTCAGAAATCATTGGGAATCTGCAAATCAGCTATCTCTCTCGCACTCATGGCCGCTCGGTCGGTGTGACACTTCGCCTTAATTTTCGGCCGCATGGTGCGCATAGGAAAGGCGATATCGTGTGCGAAAGAGACAGAAATATCATATGTCTCTGTTTTACACACGGCAAGACAGAGACTAAATATAAAACTAAATAGAATATTTGACAGACGTGAAGTGCTTTGCCAAAAGCACTCTTGCCAAAAGCCAAAAGTAATCTTACTCGAGCACCACCCTCTTATCGCATTTCATCCACTCTTGAGAGGATGAATTTTTTTTCAAAACGTTTTACGTAAACGCGCTGCGATGGTTTCAAAGGGTTACGTGGGTTTCGAAGCTAAAAAAAGCATATTTTCTCTATTTTTTCTTAAATATAATATATAAATTATTTTATTCAAAATGTTAAGCACATAAAAGAGCAACATTTCAACAATATTTTTTTTTAATTTCATCCAAAAATTTGGGAAATTCAGCCGGTGGGACCTAGTTTCCGGAGACCCGTAAAAAAAAAGTGTCCTCGTGGAGGCAGGATAACTCATGATAGCTTTATCTGAAATTAAAAAACCAAAATTTTTCTGTTAGTAGATAAGTATAGCTCGTGATTGAACAAAGGATTTAAAAAAAAATTGAAATTTGCATTTTTGGCAGAGTTGTATGCAAAATAATTCAATTTTTGGTACAATTTACACTATGTATAGCGTTGTAAATTAATTATAATCGAAAAAAAAACCTTCGTTCAATCACTAGTCAATGCTATTTTGAAGAAGTGTGCAAAATTTCAATAACATCGGTGCATTAGTTTTTGAGAAATCGTGTCCACCGACTTCAAAAATAGTGTTTTGAGAAAAATGCGTATACCTGCTCCGCTCCCGGCCGGTCTTTTCCAATGGGGGAAATTCGCAAGGAATATTGTAGACATATTGTACAATTAGATAATAAAACAAAAAAAAATGTATTTTTTGAAATTTTCAAACTCGCGTAATCCCTTAAATTCACTCCGGGAATCGTTGCTTGCCCGCCTTTTCAATTGTTCGGTATTTGCTGGCCCTTTGAAAACAGAGCATTTTTGTTTATTCGATTTGTACGCCGTTTTACACTGAGGTACCGCACAGAACTTCGGCATATCCACTAAATAAAACTGTCAAGAACAGTTATTTAGGCATATGCTTTTTTTTATAGGCGTAAACAATTTTCAACTGTTATACGCACATTTAGGTTTAGGTTAGTCTCATGATACCCCCCCCCCCCATCATAACATCACACGGTGGCCGCGATAAGTAAAAAAAACCTTGGACAATAGAAGGCCCAGTCGTCGCCTATCAACTACGACCGTCGTTTCAAGACCGGTAAGACTGTGGGTTGAGCTAATCGCAAATCGAAGAAATACTCGACCTACCCAGGCCAACGAGGCACACTCTGGCACTCGAATTATCGGGATTTGCGAAAAAATAGCTGAGAAAATTTGGAAAAACTGTCGCGTGCCAAAATATTTGTGCACGTACGCACTCGTCTTAAATGAAAAAAAATCTACTTAACGCCGACCCGTTTACATTGTTCATCACTCAACATGTTCTTTTATTGCTTTAACGATCTGCGAAACAATTTGATAGTTTTTATTATAATTATCGATAAACAAAAAAAACCTAGAAACGTAAAGGGCGCACGCGCGCGTTTACACATTTCCACATATGCCCTTACACATACTGCTATTTACAGTAAATTCCGCTAAACACTCTTCGTCGCTCTATTCTACTGAACATTGGGGTACGAATAAATTACTACAGCCGTTGTCGCATCAATCCTCTTTTCCTCTTCCTCAATTAACGCGCCCCCTCCGCACAAGGTGTGCATGAATTTACGACGAAAAAAAAACTTTCAAGTTTCTTTAGTTTGTCACGGCAATCCGGCATAATCCGTAAAAGACGTAACAAGTAAGCCCTATTACATAATGGGAGATGAATTATCGTTTTTGAGCCTGTGCTCGATCGGTGGCGCACCATTACCGCAGGGGCGGTTTCATTGTTTTTCTTTTGTAAATCATTATTTGTATTTGACGAATCGGCGCTCTGACGTTCATTCGCACAGGCAACTCAGGCACTTATTAATAATCAATGAAATAACACATATTTCGGGATCATTATAGTTCGCGACAATTTTTTTTTCGCGGGGAGAAATCTATAGAGTATCGGATGTATAACTGAATTTACTTCTCTCGCTTTTCGAGCGCTCCATTCGTCAATCTTCGTTTTTGAAAGTTTCGTCGTCAGAATCGTCCCCACCGTTCCCGCGATTTACACTTTTGAATTAGCATGTTTTTTTTCTTCAAATAGTTCATTCACCAGATTTGGCAAACAGATTGCACGGATAATTCGTGTCCCTAATACTCTCCCCATCTCGAAACGGTGAACAGATCGAAAACATTTAACTTTTGTCCTGCTCTTTGTTTTTCTTTTCCATTTTTGTTCACTTCTCCCTTCAAGCGTTCTCGTAAATGATTTTTTTTCGCTCCAGGATCGTCTTGTCCATTTTGCTGTAGACTCCGTGTCTGCAGTTCATCATTACGAGGACCGCGAGATTCTTGATACGATTGTAGGGCCTCGAATCCTCGAGAAGGTTGAGGAGCTTCTCGATTCCACCCTCTGCCATCACCAGCGAACAATACTTCGATGCTGTTGGCAGAGAAATTCGGAGAGCATGAGATCACGTTTTTACACTCCCGGAGGCAAGTGACACAGATGGGGCCACCAAGGGAGCGCGAAAACCCGCAATGGCACAGGAATGAACGTCAGTTCTCGAGTATACTCACGATAGACTTTGGTGAGATTGGCAAGTGCCCAGACTGCCCAGTGTTGGCACTGCGGCGTGTGATAAACGTCCAAAAGCCGTAGGAGTGGCAAAAACGAACGATAATTTATATTTCGGGACGCGGAGAGATCCCAACTCTCAATGGCGGTCATCATACTCTCGAGAACCTCGTTACGCGTTGGCGATTTCACTGTCCAAGCCTCGACACCGTCCGACGCTAGGTGAGCCAATATACCGGCCGCGTTGTAAGAAACCTTTGGAAGAGAAAAACCAATTAGTATAGTTCTTTATTTCCAAGTATACCCTTGCGGGGTTTTGCACAGTTTCCCCTCCTGTACGTCCATACTTTTTACATTGATACGTTGATAATTTTTTCGTTAACATTTATCTTTCGTCATTTTTCGCCTTTTTGCTTTCCTTCTTATCATGCATTCGAACACTCTCACATACATTGTTTGATCGGTTTCTCTTTCGTTCGTTTATTAATTTTTCCTTTTAGTGCCTCCCCCTTGTTTTTTTCGTTTATTTTCCGCATTCAAGTATATGTTCCAAACTTTCGTCTTTCTTGCTACAACACCGGCATGGAGTATCTCTGCCTATCCCTTTTTACATCTTTTCCTATATTTCTGCATCTTAACCGGACCCATGTTTCTTTTGTTCTTCCCTTTATACCCTTCTCTTCCAAGTACGTTTCTTCCCATTTCTAAACGTTATTTTCGATTTTTGTACTCCGTACAATACGTCGAATTCTCTATTTGGTTCCACTCTTTTTGTATTTTCTGGTTCGCTTTATCCGTATAGCTCGTTCAATTATAATATTTTCCTTATTCCCTTTGCCATATTGCTCCCACTTCTACATCTTCCAGTTCCAGGCCCCATTTTGATGGATTTGCATTTAGTAGGGTAGAGAGAGGCATGTTGAGCAGTCGGGTAAGTTGGGCAATCGAAATATCTGGAAAGCTAAGCACCGCACACGGATGCATCAAATGGCGGAAAAAGAGGTGTGGGGGAGGGGAACACATCACGCCATCGCCCGTTGCCATGCGGCGCACGAGACAGTAACACGGGACGTTTCATTATTTTTGCACCCAAAAAAAAAACGTGATTGAAAGATTTTCTTCTACTATTGTATGAGAAAAAATATTTCAAAGTTCATTGCAATTAATGTTAATGTTTCAAAACCTAATTAATTAACAAGCAACTGTTGGTTTATTACTGCATTGTACCAAATCATGTTGCATACGTCTGATTTTTTAATGCAATTCATACTTTGCCCAACTTACTTCGTCCTCATGCTCAACTTACCCCACTATCGGGGCAGGTTGAGCAAATATGGCCTTAGTTATTTGAGAGCGATTATGTGTGAAACAATAAGGATAACAGGAATTTTGTCTACAGACTTTTTTTCCCAGATAAATTTCCTATTGACCAAAGTAGGTTTTATTTTTATACAGTAGACTGTTAAGAAATTACAGAGCAATAGTTCCAATCTTGCTCAACATGCCTCTCCCTACCTTATCGCTCTTACTTCTTGTTTCACATACTTTTTCAGCCACCTATCTTCCCGCATTTTCATAATCTCACATAGGTAGTTTGCTGCTCTTTTCCATGCTTGTATTTCTACCTCCATTCTTCATCTATAGCTAGGCGTATTGTCATTCATAACTGTTACCATTTTAACATATTTACCCTGTAATTTTTCTATTTGCTCCCTCCTCGTCCACCCCTACTTTTGCATATGCCCCATACCGCGTTTATCCCTTTCCGTATTTTCTCCGCTACTATTTTCGTGTGTTTCTCAAAAGTGTCTTCCTCGCTGAGAAACACACTCCCAGATACTGGTATTTTTTCACTATTTCCACTCCTACCTTTTTGTATTTTCACATTTACCATCTCTTCTGTCTTCCTCCCTTTTCAAAAATCATTATTTTTATTTCATTTTATTCTGTTTTATTCTTCCTCCTCCGCTATTACTATGTCGCCTGCAAATTTTAGTACAAATATTTTCACCTTCCCGATTACCGCTCCACACTCATTCTTCTTTGTCCAAATTCCATCCATGTCTTCTATGAAGATACTGAAGAGTGTGGGCCTGAGAGGGCATCCCTGTCGTACTCCTCTCGTAGCATTAAATTTCTCCGTTGCCCCTTCCCGCGCGATAACCTCATTTTCTGTTGTTTCGTATATGTTGCCTATTATTTTTCACAAGCTTCCTCTAATCCCAAATTTCATTGTTTTCCTCAGTAATTCTTTCCAATCTATAGTGTCAGAAGCCGCTTTAAAATCCACAAATGCTGTGAAGAGTTTTCCTCCCTACTCCTTCAATTTATTGAGAAACGGGAATTATTTCATTGGTTATTTTTTTTAAATCAATGCCATCGCCACTCTTATCATCCTACAATCGCCGCATCGCTTCTACACCAATAAAAAGTTATCGCCCTCTGCGCTTACCGGAGACGCGTTCTTCAGGTCCCTCGGACCTACCGGCGTTTACTTATCCATCAACGGGGGTTTTTTTTTTTAAACAGTTTACCATAAAACAGAGCGAATTATTCGTGATACCTCTATGAATCCGCTACCGTAACCCAGCAGTTTGGCGAACACGGTAACGTATCGATCCTGCATCAGTCGTACACGCAGATAATCGACCTCGGCCACGTTACCAATCAGACCCATCATATTTCGAAGCAGCTCCTCTTTGAATGGAAAATGCTAGATCGTGAAGTTCGCAAGAATGAATCATTTGCAAATTTATCTCGACGTGTTGGACGAACGTATCGAAAGTTTCGCCGAGGCGATTGATGCGCGAGTGAAAAATCGTGCCGGTGAATACTCACTTTAACGCATCGAAGGAACAAACTCATGCCCAGAAGGTCCAAGAATATTCGACAGTTTATCGGCGTCTCGTCGGTCATGTTCCACATCGTTGACCAGGCAACTTCGAGCACGTCGTCAAACATTGCGTACTCTACGCGATACTTCACGAGCTTCAGCATCGTTCTCACGCAACCCAACTCGCCGAGGAGACGTTTCTTCTCACCTTCGACTTGGCACGCCAGAGAATTCAACAGGTATATACCGATGCGCTGGACAAAACCTTCCGACTCGGCGTATCTTGCTGAATGCAACAGCACTTTTACCAGAGCCTCGTAGTTCCACATCTATGGATTAATCGAAGAGACAATTAAAATTGTATGTATTTTAAGAATCAATCGCGCGTATGCTCCCAGGAAAATTTAAATAGAATTTTGGTACGTCGGGGTACGAAAAAAATTGGTAAAAATTCATACGTGTCGACGTTGATACGAACATTAACTTTTAATAACAATAATGTCAAAAAGTCATGGACAAATGATACAAATAGGCGTTAAAAAATGAGCAGTGGCAAAAATGTTCGTTAATTTTTCCGAATACTTGATTTTTAAGGAATTTTCTATATTTATTTTTTTAAGCCTGAAAAATGGATATGCATTCGTAATTTTTTAATTCAGGCGAAGTAGAAGCTGTATCACGTGACATACGAGTGCAAGAGAAATAGTTGAAATTTTCGAATAGGGATTTCTAAGAGACGAATAATATTTAGGGCAAAAGAAAAGTGTCATGCTCTACGCCCGGGAATTATACAGAGCTTAATGCTTTGTTTTTTCTTACAAAAAACTTAACAATCTATGAGAAAACTATGGTAAACAATTTGTGAGTTTATGTTGACCTTGAACATGCCCTTAAGAGTTCCTTTCAACAGGCCAGCTGTTCGAATTCAAATACTCGTAATACTCTTTGCCAGATAGGTGCTTATATCACGCAAAAAAAAAAAACTCACAACATCCTGAGGTATGCGAAATTGGCAGAGTGCCAAACAGCCGTTTCGCATCATAGTCTCCTCGTCTTTGTGAGCGTTCATTCCCGCCAGGAGAGTTCCAATTATTTTTCGCCTCAGCGGCACCGGTAGACCGCTTTTTTCCTTCATTTTTACGATGTAGAAGAGCGTCGCGCTGCGAAACAAACGAATACTTATATTGATGCGAGCAACGGTGAACGAGAGGCTGGATACAGAGCGGAAAATTTGTCACGAAAATTAGCCACCAGGTGACACGAGCATTTTTGGGAAGCATCTTCATTTCTTTTTCCTCGCTACGAATAGTGCATCGTGAGGGGCGTGTTTCAAGATCAAACAAGGTTACCGTAAGAATGGATAATATACGCGAGCTGAGTACAGTAGAACCTCGATTATCCGAATTTTCGATTATCCAAACGCTTCGGCGCGTTATCCGAACGTTCGATCACCCCAACTCAATGATGGTCTTTTTTTTTCTCAGTCAAGGTATCGCCCTAAGGTATCCCCCTTTTTTTCCTCTAATAAAGCTATTTCCTAACACTTCGAGATGTTTTCAAAAAACATTATTGTCTATATGTAACTTCATACATCAGATCGTATATACATTGTATGAATATACGAGAAACCTTGTATGTACGAGCGTATTCCAGCAGCGTCTTCCAGCAGTATGATCCTGGCTTTCAAATTTTAGATGACCTTGAGATTATATCTTTAGCGCAAGGGGTTCAAGAGAATAACAATAACAATGATGATGGTGATGGCGATTCATCCGACTTGGAAGCGCATAATAAACCGTCTCATAGCGAAGCATTCAGCGCTTTCGAAACCGCCCTAGAATGGTTTGAAACCCAACCAGAAAATAGTTTCACACAGCTGCTGTTTTTGAAACGACTTCGAGACTTAGCGGCCAAGAAACGCGCAACTACTATGAGACAGCCAAAAATTGATCATCACTTCAAGCCGCAATTATGATCTAACTGCATAAGTAGTGGCGGTATAAAAATTCAAACTTTATTCATTGTTAATTGCTATCAAATAAAGAATTTAAGGTCGTTGGATTAATAAAGAGAACTTTCGATACTATTTATATTATATGAGTCGATTTTCCCGAAAATCTGAGATCTATTTTCTATTATCCGAATTTTTTATTAACCGAACGATGTCCGATCCCAATTACTTCGGATAATCGAGATTCTACTGTAATCGTAACTTAATAACTTCCGAATATCCGTATGCGTTTGGTTTTGTTTGACTAAACTCGAGCTGAGTGATTGTAAATTTGTATTTTTTTAATTAGCCAAAAGAACGAGTCTTGTGTGAAAATGTATTCATACCTTCCGGAACTTCGTATCTGTTTGAATTTGTTTGAATACGTTCGTGCTAAGTGATAGTAAATTTGTACTTTTGAAATTATCCAAAAGAACGAGTAGTGGGTCAAAGCGTACCTTCCGGAAATCTGTATGTGTCTCTCGGGTAGGTACTTGTCCATGGCTTCCAGTATCATGTAGAGGGCTTGATCCATTCTCTTGCAGTTGTTGTACCTAAACACGTGATAAAGATCGTTGACGATCCTTTGCAGCAGCTCTTGCTTGTTATCTATGCATATTCTCAGCGCCACGAGTATTTGTTCCTCATTGGCGTCACCCGCGATCTACGAAATTGAGCGAACTATCGATTAGCGAAACATTCATGCGACGACAGTAAGACAGAAGTTCGATACTCACCACTTCCGCGGGTATGTCGTGTCTCCTGCAGGCGCCGTGATCAGCCCCGTACAAGCCGAGAAATTGGAGCGGTTTTTTGACTCTTGACGAGAGGCCCTGTATGTCGCAGAGCTCGTACTCGGTCAACGACTGATCGAGCGGATGTTCGGTGATTCCGGTGCCCGCGAGATTTGTCCCACCGATATCCAACGACACGAGCTCCGGTAGGCCCCTCATCAATTCGCTCAGTACCTGATTGGGATTCTTGAAGTAACCGTAGTTCGGATTCGATTGCGATATGTCGAGATGTCGGAGTCTCTTCAGTTGGCAAACGTTGGCGACGAAGGACGTGGAGCTGCTTATGTCCTGCACGTTGTACAAGCAGAGCGAAACGAGAAGCGGCACAGCGTCGAGAAAAGCGAAACTCTTTATCTCGGTGGCGTGTGACAGATCCAGATGCGTCAGCTTCGTCATTGTCCCCAGTACAATCCGATAATCCAACGAGGGTATGTTCACGTTGTGAAGCGTGAAACGCTGCAGGTTCGGCGCGTCGAAGATGTAGCCACGTTCGGCGTAGTTTTCCAAAAATTTTGGATCCATCGGCGAGATGAGATCTTGGCGAAAATAAAACGAGACAAACCGTAGACTTTGTTCCATATTGCGTAGAGTCGGAGGTTTCGATCTTGCAGCAAAAAAAAAAGCTTTTTTACTGACGATGCTGAAGTTCGCATTGTTGGAACGCAACGAAATATCTTATTCTTCTTATTTTTATTATTATAAAAGATATTTTTTATGGATTTATAATGTAGATCGCTAAATAAATATCTTGAGCAATGGTTGAGGTTTTTTCATAGGCAAAAGCTGCCAAACGAAATTAACGGAATTCAGGAATATTACTTTTCATTGCATTCCATCAATGCAAACTTTAACTTAATTTTTATTGCTTTATTCTGATTATCAACAAAAACACCTTTTTTGCAGACTCGGGACGTATATGTCCGATAAGGATATCCTTAAGAACCGTTTGAATGACTTTTCTTGTCTGAATGTACACTTATGTAGTGAGGAGAGAAATTGAGCGAGGTTGTTTATTAATAAGTTTGTTTGAGGTGATCTGGCAATAATTAATCATTTCAAATTTATAATTTCGAAATTATATTCAATAAGCAATCGTTAGCAATTAACAATTAATCTTGATCTATATATATAGAAGGCAAAGTCCTGACTGACTGACCGATTCATCATCGCCTAGCCTACTCCGCTAAAGGTAGAAACGTGAAATTTGAGGAGGGTGTTGATTTTATATTGGAGGCATCGTTTAAGAAGGGATTTCTCGAAATTCAACCCCTAACAGGGTGAAACGGGATGGCAAAGTTTGTATGGGAAATTATAACCCTTGCGTGCATCAACTTGAAAATTGGAACATATGTTCCTTAGTAGGTGTAGAAGTGCACTAAGAAAGCATTTTTTAAACATTCACTCTTAAGGGGGTGAAATGGGGTGTAAAAGTTTGTGTGGAAAACTTCTTTTGCGTGTATTAACTTGAAATTTGGTATAAATATTCTTCAAAACAAATAATAAAACGCATATTTTAGGATTTTTTGAAACCCCTAATGTGCGGTTCTACTTCTAATGAAGTTTCTATTGGCCAAATTCTATGCAGGTGCAGCCACGGGCAAAAGCTAGTTCAATTATAAACAGTAATCAGTAGCTGATGGTAAATAGTAATCTATATATAACAATTGATAATATATTGCTGACAATTAATCATTTTTAGTCATCGACAGTAATAAAATAAACAATGATAGTTATTTATTGGTAATTGATAGTTAATCAATCAAGCATTGGTATTCAATGCTTGATTGATTATTGATTATCAATTGCTCATGATTATCAATTATCAAGTTTGGAGGTTGCATCAAAAGCACAAACTTTTCGTATCTGTAATATTATTACCAATTTCTTATTATTGATCGTTAATGATCATTCAATTGAAGAGATTAATTAATGATAATTAGTAATGAACATTGCGGAATTTATTCCTCTTTAATGAGAATTATTATTAATAATCAATAAGAATTTGTCATATTTCTAAAATTATTATCAATTTCTCATTATAGATTATTAATTTATTATTAATAATCAATAATGGGGGATTGGCAACGAGATTAGAAACATGAAAAGAATGTGGTGGATTAATATCAATAATAAACAATGACAAACTGGAGCTTGTGTATTAGAGCTTAATCATTGTTAATATTCAATAATGAAGAATTTATTGCTCCTCAATGAGAACTACTATTAATAATCAATAATAAGAACATTTTATATCCGTAAAATTATTATCAATTTCTCATTTTTGATCATTAATTTATTATTAATAATCAGTAGTGAGGAACGAAGATTAGGTATTGGAGCTCAATCATTATTAATAATCAATAATTAGGCGTTGGAGCTGATAAATCGTAGCTTAATCATTGTTAATATTCAATAATCAAGGAATTCATAATAAATTTACAGATACGAAAACTCAGCAAATCTGACATAATTACTAGAGTTTTCCAACCAATTTTGATCATTCCTTCACCATTGGAAAGGTCGTTCCCGTTACCCGTATCAAGTCCGACTTTCCTTCAGACTCCCATGCCTCGGCCAGTTCAGTGTACGTTCCCTCCCCGAATACTCAATGCCAACAACCTCTATCGCAATCGGCATAAGCATAAATGGCCCGAACTCCCAATCATGAACGCATCCAAAATGCTGTGATCGCGTAGGAACAAATGCTTGACCAGAATTATCAACGAAGCAACAAGAGGATAAAGCTTACGAAGCAGCGGCTTCCGTACGACCGTCTGAGGGCCCCTAAAAGCAAGGCTCCGAAGATTGCGGCAGCCTGCGTTGATGCATTCGACTGAGCGTCTGGTCAATTTGCGACACTCGCCGAAATCCAGATGCGTCACTTCGGGTCTGGCCAGTATTCGTACAGTCCAATCGCTGATGAGATTGGACGAAATCTCCAGCCTCTTGAGTTTGCTCGCATCGTCCTTGGCAAAGATGGCAAAGAAGGAATCGTCCGCTGTGGAGACGGTGCTACGTTGCACATACTCCACGAGTTTGGCGGATATCTCGGCGGGTAAGTATACACCGTCTCGAAGGACACGGTTGCCATATTTGTCCCTCGTCGATATTATGTCAAGATTGTCGCTTATCGCTTTGTAGCAGAGATCCGTCAACGAGTCCGGGCCCAATTGTTGCCGTGACTCGAAAAGTACGTCGAGGAGCTCCATCATGTAATATCTAGAGTCGCGGATCTGTTATTCCTAACCTTGATCCTATTCCAGATAAATTGGCTTTTTTCGTTTCGATTGCGCGTTAACTAGGTAATTTTGAACGAAACCTCGCGCGTTTTTTTTTTAAGATAAGTTACGTTAGAACTATTGCGCAGTCGGGAATGCCTGCCAAGGCGAGCAACAACACGACGAACGGACGCGCGAATGACATTTGGACGTCAGGTTCGGGTGCATCAGCTGTGGCGCACGATGATTCAACAGCGAGCTCCCCCCGCACAACTTCTATATCACACACGAGAGTTTTTCGCGATTTTTTTTTTTTTTTTTATCATCCACAAGATCCGATCGCTAAGTATTCTGGGTCATGAGCGGCACGCGCACGACGGTACAACGTAACATTCTGGAATTTACGAGTGAAGAAAAAAAAGGTCGTAACGTTTGTCAATGAACCACCAGTCCATCAGTGCTGCTGGAACGTTCGCGCTCACGGGAGTCACGGGACGGATCTGGGCCGATCGACCATTCGTGTTTCGTGCTTTGCACGTATATCAGCACTTGCACTTGAACGTGAGCGAGACGAAATTTGGAATTTTCTTCATTGCGGAGGAACGAACGACACTTTTTTAGCGAATCGACGAGACGGATGCACGAAGAGCTTTGCGCGTCTTCTTGACGTACACACTTGATACACTGCTGGTGACGATTAGGGGGAAAAAAAAAGAAAAAAAATGGTGCCTCCGAGAGACTTGCCACACTGTTCGATCGCGACGCTCTCTGCCACCGAACGCCAGGGTTTGGTGTATAAGATTTTTTTTTCTCGCTTATGAAGACTTGGGCTTTTCAAACGAGAGAGGGCAGTGCGTGCTTGGGAACGATTTGCGGTAAGCTGTCGGAGAGTGTGTCCGAGAACTCTATTCAACCGTTAGATTGAAATTGGGTCATTAAAAGATTTTTTTTTCATTGTAAAAATCATATGCAGTTTTTAAAGCAAAGTATTGTTCTTTTTTTTTTAACAATTAACAATGATATATAGCACTTTGAAATTGTTGTTCTGTTTGGCTCGGCAAAAATGCGCCGAGAGCATCCGACGTTACACTGTGACGTCACCGCTCGAACGCCAGTATACGAACTACTCGCGTGATACGAGTATTCTGTCAACGATGGCAACGACAGAATCGTGTAAGCCTTGTTTCGTTCCTCTTTGTATGAATACGACGAAAAGTGCCCCTAATAGGTATTTCTGAATGTGCCACAAGACATAAAACGTCGAAATCAGTGGTTCGCTGCAGCACGACGTGTCAATCCGAAATCATCGTCGACATATTTTTGCTGTGAATACCACTTTGATGTCAGTGTAAACGTGTTATAACATAAATTGTATAGAAATATTTTTTCTTAAATACGTCTTTTTCAAAATGCTTATGATATGTAGCGGCAATAACTGACACAATTTATCAAGCCTCTCCTAACCTAAAAATGTTCAGTTATCCACGGTCGGTAAATTACTCGAATTTGCTTTCACGAATCCATTTTCACACATCGTTGCACGAAAATTAAACTATATTTCAACTTTTTTAGAATGCTCGAGATTTTTAGATGTAAAATGACACAAAATTTTACTTTTGTATACACTCGCGTGTAAGCCGCATACATAGCCTATTCGGTCGCGTCGCGCGGTGACGTCGCAAGCGCCAGCGCCGATAGCGCGACATTTCGCGCCACCATCTACAATTTGAATTATCGTGACATAAAAACTAATAATTATCTTTAGAATTATTTCAAAGAAAACCCTTTTGACATTCGGTTTTAATATCACAAAAGATCAATTCCAGAAAAAATCGAACATTTTTTTTTAACAACTCAATGGGGCCTAATCATGGCGAGACACCTGGTAATGGGGCATTTTTTTCATTTCTCGTTAAAATCGATTGGGCATGCTTCTATTCGATGCAAAATCGTTTGTTGGTTACGAATTTCTCAGTCCCAGCTTCGTCCAGGCCTTATTTGGCCCTGGAGATGGATTTTTCTTTAAATACGTTTGTCGGACAATGGGTTTGTTCCGATCGAGTTCTGGCTTCAAAATTCGTAATCATGCATTATGGGTATAGTGAAAAGGGCTTTTGGACAATCCGCGCGTTGCGGGTCCTGTTTTATCGGCCGAGTCGCTTACGTGCCACTCGCAGTTTCCGTACGATCGAGGGGCGTTAGACGATTAGGTCCGTTTTCGGGATACGGCAAACAAGTACGCGGGGTAATTCTTCGAAGCTTATTTCTCATATGGCAATAATAAAACCATATGCATGCAAAAAAACGTATTTTTCCTTAAGGCCATCTTACACGTCCAGTCGGTAAAAATCCTACTGCCAAGTTTTCTCCTAGACGGATCATATTTTGGGCAAAAGAAGAGAAAGCGGTTGTTCGTCGTTCAACAGAGCGGAACGTGTTTCTTTTCTTTTTTCCCAAAAATCAACCGTTTCAGAAATCATTGGGAATCTGCAAATCAGCTATCTCTCTCGCACGCATGGCCGCTCGGTCGGTGTGACACATGGCCTTAAGGCCATGTGTCACACGTCCAGTCGGTAAAAATCCCACTGCCAAGTTTTCTCCTAGACGGATCATATTTCGGGCAAAAGAAGAGAAAACGGTTGTTCGTCGTTCAACAGAGAGTCGTCTCTCTCGCACTCATGGCCTTGATAGCATTACGCGAGTATCGAAGAAGCCGCGAAAACTTTTATTCACAATGCCGCGAAATATATTGCCGATTTTTTGGAATAATGTGGAAAATCGTTGCCACCCTTTTGCCTTTGTACAATATTTATTAATCAATCGTGATTAACTTATTTTTTTGTTTACAATACTTCGCAGGGTGGGCACAACAACTTTCATAAATTAGAAAATAATTAATCATATACATAATTAAATTAATGATAAAGTAGCAGTTTTTCTTCGAATCACAATTTAGTTAGAATTAACGATTAAAAATGCGTCTATCGTGCGAACCGAAGCACGGTCGGTCTTCTAGACGAGATAATATCGCAGCTATCTTCTGAAGTTCCTAGGCCACACTTTTTCCCTAGTCCCTTCGGCATTGCCTACACGCGAGGAAAATAGGAAAGTGGGCAATGCCGAGGACCGAATCGTAACCCAAACGAACTCGCGAACGTGAAGACGTGGACGCGTATGGTTCTTAGAAATTAGAACGAAACCGTAAATCCAATACACACTGGTAACACACTTCACCTTTCGTACTTTTTATCTTCACGGGTTTTCTTGTCACGATTTGGTGAAAATCAATTTAAAAAAACACTTTTTCCTCTTCTATGAAGATAAAAACGTTCGTGCGACTCGTGAGAAATTGTGCACCGTGTTTCTTCTTCACAATAGACATTCGTTCTTAATACATATTTCGTACTCCTTACATTAGTGCTCAATGCACGTTCCGTATGTGTGTGTGTGTGTGTTAGTGCCCAGATGACAATAAGATAATAAGTGGGCAATTATTAATTTTTTAAATAATATACATCTATATCGTAAAAATTAATGAATCTTCAAAACTCTGCTCATATATAGACATACACAAATGAAAGAAAAAAATCGAGAATTGCCCACGATTTATCACATAAATATATATATACTATCGACCTTGGAAATAAAAATACGTGGATCATTTTCAATTGATACATACATATTTATATATATATATATTCAATGCATGATTATTTATTGAACTATCCACATATTATTATGATTATTACTATTATTATAGCTCGGTGGTATATATATACATATATTTATCGTTTACGATGTCGCGCGTCGAAAACAAAAAAAATAACGTTATAAAAAGGCACGCGCAAAATTCCGCCGACACACAGACACACAAACGCACAGACTCTAACTTTCCTTCGGACGTATTCGACGGGTATCGTCACGTTGCCCGTCGTCGAGATACCACAACGTAATGGCGTAACGAGTCTTGTAGGCCGGTTGCACCTCGTGAGGATTCCGCCGATCGGACCAGAAGAACAACAATCTGTCGAAGAGGGGCTCAATGTCGGCGACCATGTCCCGTCGCCAGCCTTCCGGAAAGATCCTCAGCAAGCCACCGTTCTTCTGTAAAATATAAAAAATAAAATGTAAACAAACATGAAAAAATCTACATATATTACACAAAGTGCAACTTTTCCATGGCATTGAAAATGTAATCAGATTTTTCGGGTGATAAAAAAAGGTTCCTGCAAATAATATGAGTAGCTCTCTCTCTCTAACTCTCTCACTCTCTGACTCACATTCTCACTCTCTCACTATTCATCCGTCCGTCCATCCATCCATTCCAAACCCAAACCAAAAAACCCAAACAAATATGAGTAGCTCTCTCTCTCTAACTCTCTCACCCTCTTCTCACATTCCAAACCCAAACCAAAAAACCCAAACCCTAACGAACCCAAACAAACAGCCAAACCCAAACAACCCCAACAAACCCAAATCCACCAACATTGTAATGTACACACCAAAATTGAAACTTACAACTTGTAATCACAAACTACTCTACATGTATTGCAGCATTTTTTAACACCTCCCCCCGCCCCCCCCCCCCCAACCTTGCAACAACACAACGACAGTGGATTGGGGGTAGCGTTATTTTCGTGTGATATCTCGCTAAATCAGACCCCCTATATACATCTTCAAAAGCATTTTCAATGCTAAAAAAAGACCACGTGACTGTTCAATTATACTTTTTTTTTTGCGTTGTATGATCCAAAATTATTTTGGAATAGTTTCCTGGACTGATTTTTCATGCCGCTGACTTTTTTATATTATTTAGCAATCAGGCACGAGGATGTGCGTTTTGGAGATGAAATTTTCTCTAGGACGTACCTCGACGTCCCAATTTTTGTTGAGGTAATAAATGGCCGTAATACATCGACCGTCGCGATTCGGATTGTCCACGTGTTTCACGAAGTGAGAACCGTCGCCCGGATAACAAGCGACCATTGCCTGTAAACATATTCGTATGAACACAGGACGATGAGAAAAGTGGACATGCGTCGAACTTTGTTTTTTGTATGTGAATATGCATGTATGCATGTATATATATCATCCCACACCCTTGCACTTGTGTGTTTGTATATATTTTTTTATCCAATTTTTTATTTTAATATTTATTTATTTTATTATTTGGCCATTTTATAATTATGTTATGAATTTAAATAAAAAATAAAATATGAATTTCAGTGAAGAATTTCAATAAATATAATTTTATAAAAGACTAAATAACATTATCTATATATTTCTAAATTTAGTATACATATGTGTATGTGTATACATTAAACGGCAATTTGGACGGAAATAAAAACAAAATATCATAAATTTGCATCGTGATCAATTCATCGCAACATCGCGTCAATTTTTTGCAACTATATTTTTTAAAATCCAAATATTTCAAAAGTTTTTTTGTGCGCGTCTCGTACATTTTACAGATTGCGTAACAAATAATTAGGATGAGCCGGGGCCTTTATTCGAGAAGCACTTCAAGTGCACCTGTAAACTACGAGTGTCTCATCACGTACGTAAAATTGGATGATGTTTCCGCTCGGCTTTTCGTTTGTTTACTTTATTCACTTATATTATTCCGTAGGGCTAACTCGGTCACCGGCGTAATATGAACGGGGCCAAAAGTACGGGGCCTACGTATCTCTCTTGCGATTGGCCCGCTCGTCGGAAGGTCGATTTGTATCTTAGAAAAAATAAATCTCACGCGAGTAAGGAATCGGGGAGAAAGTGGCGTACGTGACTAGTCGCATACGCCAACAGCCCTGGGGATTTTTATCGGAGAACGGGAGTACACGACTGTAAAAGCCGCGAGGGCAACAGTGCCAGGTGCATGTTATCTGACAATTTTTTTTTTTTACTCACTGCGGTCGTAGTGAAGGTATAAAAATGCGAAAAAATATTTTCTCATAGGCATACAGAGTTCGAGTGAAAGTTACAGGATAAAGGGCGGTTCGGTCGTGTGTGTTGAAAGTCTGTAGCTCGTGAGATAAGCGCATTATCGAAATATTAAATAAAAATCACTCTTGGAAAGTTTAAATCGAGAGAAATATTTTGAAAAAAAATGTTTCGGGAGGAATATTTCGAAAGGATGTTTCGGGAGTAATATTTCGAAAGGACGTTTCGGTAGTAATATTTCGAGAGCAATAGTTCGGAAAAATATTTCAAAAGGATATTTTGAGAGTAATATTTTATATTTTTCGAGCGTCGTATTTCGAAAACATCTTTCGAGAGTAATCTTTCGAAACGATATTTTAAAGACATCTTTCGAGAGTAATATTTGAAAATAATATTTCAAGAGTAATATTTTATATTTTTCGAGAGTAAAATTTCTCATCTTTCGAGAGTAATATTTCGAACACTGTCGAAAATACGTTAAATTAAATTCTTTTATTCAGACTGAATTATTTTGAGCTTAAGGAGCAAAGTAAAATAATAACTAAACAATGCGCAAGTCCCTAACTTGCATTATTCAATTTTGTACAATAAAATTCATCATTTTCGCATACAAAAGTATGTCACTGTTGTCTCTCCTTTTCAATCTCAAATTATTCCCAAAAACTCAAACACCTCTGAATTTCAAACTTCATCATCGATTGCCATTAAATGAAGTCGCCAAAATGCTTCGAAATTTCTCCGACATTTTTCCAAACTTTTGAACATTATGATCCATTGACGGCTCGAAAGAAAAAAGAATTAAAAAAAAGAAGCAATCACCTCTGTCCTGCCGTGAATTGTATAGTTTGCCATTTTGCCCTTGTTGGGCATTCGTATCGCCCTGGCAATGATTCTATCGACCCTGGATACGAGAGTACCGATGTTTCTGGATCCCTTCTGTTTGCCGTCCACCCAAGTGGTTTGATCGCTGCGCACTCTCTTGAGGTCATTGGTACCAGCCTTGTTGGACACAAGTTGTCCATCCTTGAAAATCCCTGCTCTGTGTATGTTCTGGACCTCCCGGAGTATCGCCATGCCCAGATCTGGCCCGAGGAAGTCGTCGAATATGCAAACGCCGTACTCGTTCATGTCCCTTATCAGGCTGAGGCATCGCTGGTCCAGCTTGGACTCCTCGCAATTGCGCCGATTCGTGTGAACGAAGCAACGCGAATAGTCGTTCTCGTCGACAAAGGAGACTTCCGAGAAATTCATTCTGTCTGGAAGATTTGGAGTACGTCTGTATCTGGACGGACAATGGGAAGGAGTCGTAAAAGATGTCGATAAAAAAAATCGTCACGCAATTTTACATATGCTTCCTTTCGTTCTGCAAAATAACAAGAGGGAGAATTCGGACGTTGGCAATCGTCGAATTCAAAGGATTCGGGTTGGGGGGGGGGGTGACTTGACGTGTAAACCTAACCTCTAAGGCGTAAACACAGCGAGCTCGTTTTTGTACACAAGCGCTCTTTGCGCTTTTTTTTTTGTAGAATGTTAAAAAAAAATCGAGCCGTTCGTCGAAAGCGACGGGGCGGCGACGTGCCATTACTCGCGAGTGAGGGAGAGACGGAGTGCCGCGAAATAAGTTTCCTCTATTTTGTTTGCGAGCTCTGAGGAACGTTGTTGTAAACATTCGAAAAATTTGTTCGATTTTGGAATTTTATCAATTATTATGAGGCTGGGAACAAATCGGTAAAACGTACCAAAAATATCGTTGCTTTTTATCGTCCGTTCCAGAGTCACTGCGTCTTTTCGCTAAATCGTTTCGCTGGTAAATTCGCAATACTCAAAAACGGAACAAAACGGTTTGAAATTCGTGCTCGTAATACTGATATGTTAATTTTCGAAAGCTCGTTTTTATCACAGCGTTAGATCGCGTTTTAGAAACGCGACAATCTTTGAGTTTCCATCAGGCGCTGATTCGATGATCTTCGTTCTACTGTTTGAGGATCTTGCATCGCGCAAACACCTGAACAAATCAGTCGTAAGGTCGCTCGCGGCAAATACACCTCGAGACGCCTTCGATGACTGACACGTCAAGATTGAACGTCTACTAAAGACTGACGATTGCTAACATGCTAACGACTAGCGTCGGCGTGACATGTTTTCTTCTCCCCCTTGCCCCGGGCGGCCGGATCATCCGCTGACCGAAGCGACGGCGCGATTCTCCGTAAATTTGGTCTTTTGATCTTGGGGTTTACTTCGAGTCGGTAAGGAAAAAATGCGCGTTACCGATGCACGGTAAAGTAGAAGTTTCGGAATTTTGAACGTGTTTTAACAAATGCAATAAATTACTTTACCGACGCATGGTAAGGTAGAACTCTAGGTGCGTTGGCGTTCGTTTTCTGAACGCAAGCGAAAAAATTGGACAAATTGGAAAATCTACTTGAATAACTCATCCGATGAAGCGTTAATTAGTTAATTATCTTTGATCGTGTAGAACGTGTAATTGTACTTTCTTCGTTCATAAATTAAATATTGTTTACGAAACACGGAATAAATGAGAGTAATGGAGTTACGGCTTACAGCGCATGCGTTACATGTGTTAGAAAAAGATACAGAATGCTACTCTGTTCCGTGCTCTGTCTTCGTTGCACATAGTACCGATCTACCATCGCGCACCTCGTGGCCGTAGATCGAAAGGAAAAAATCACGTTGAGCGAACGTATCCCCACGACTGGCGTTTCCAGACCTGTATGTAAGACCGTGGTCACCCCCCTGCGACCGTGCAACTAACCGCAGCTTGTGTTTCATTTGAGGTTATGTTCAGTTTGCATCGCGGCCCGTCAAGCCCGTCAAACGAGAGCACCGATGCATCAAGATTTATTGCCACTCGAGCGTCTGTATCAGGAGAGATAACAAAGCCGCCCAAAACGCCACTAGCGTCGTTGGAAATTTAACGCGAGATAAAAGTCTCGCGCTATCACGTAACAACAAGAATAAGTGAGAAATGGCGCTGGACGTGGCTGTCAATTCGCCGTAATTGAACTCTGTTGGCACGAGCCTGTCACGCGGCGTTGTATACATATATATATATATATATATGAATACTCACACCCGCGCAAATTCGGCCATACGCCTACCGCATATCCGACAGAACAGAAATTCGTAAAAAGGCGAGCCTTGATGTCTCACTTTTTTTTCATCTCGCGAACAAAGCATCAGCGATTTCAAATGTGCCAGCAGCTCGCGACATGAGTATCTTGAGAAAAAGGTTCGCAACCTCCAATTGTTATTCGAACATCTGTTTTAGTTCGCATTTTATTTTTCCTATTTGTCTTTGACGAATCTCGCGACTCTATATAAAATAATTCTTCAGATTTCTCGATTAATCTAAAACTTTTTAGATTATCTAATTAAAGATAATCTGAATTCAATTATTTAATCTAATTTTCTTATTTAATACGAGTGTAATCTAAATCCTAAACTTTCTAGATTAATCGATTTTGAGGAAGTTCTCAACGAGGAGGAAATCGACATTACCAATTTGAGAAGAATATGCTTTCACGGTAAATACAGTTACAATTAACAAGTTTCTATCTGATTTTTCCAGCTTTTAATTGTTGAGAGGACATTCTTCTCTCTCTGATTGCCTGCACTATCGGAGCAGAAAATTCATCTTTCGGGAAAGAACATTCTGCCCTTTCCTGAGAGATTGAAATGTATTGGGCTGAGGGTTATTCTTAGCCGATACATTTGTTGAATCTTTAGCGTCGTTTCTTCATTTATTTATTTTATTTATATATGCAATTTTTTAAATTTTAAACAATTGTATTCAGTTATTATATCCTTTATGTACTTACATGAATCATATAGATGTCCACTTTAACTTTTATTGATATAGTTTAGTATTCTATATCTGTATATATATAGCTTGCTAATAGTATTGCAGAGTACCTTTTTTTAAATACTATGATTGAAGGAATTAAACAAACCCAAAAAAGTCCCAGGTATCAAACGATTGTGACCCAAACAATCTCATAGGAATTAAATAATCGAAGCTTGAACAAATCCAAACAAGTTCAGGAATAATCGAGACCCAAACAACCCAAATGAGCATGCATCAAAGAATCGAGATACAAACAAACGTAAACAAAGTCACATACACTGAACAGTCGAAACCCAAGCAAACCGAAACAAACTCACAGGCATTAGGACAGTTTGAAGGCACTCTAGCTTCTCTTTTTTTTAACCGAATCGGTGATCCTGCAGGTATACTGGAAGAAGGCGGCAACACAAACAAACCCCAACAATCGACCCAAACAAACCCACATGCATTTAAGAATCGCGGCCCAAACCTAAACAAACTCACATGCCTTAAACAATTGAGGGCCAAACAAACCCAAACAAACTCATATGCACTAAACAATCGAAACTTAGACAAACTTGCAGGCATTAGGACATTGTGAAGGCATACTAATTTTTTTTTCAACCGATTCAACATTGCAGGTATACTGGATGGAGGCGGCAATCCAAAGAAACCCAAACAATCCCATGGCATTAAATAATTGAGACCCAAACAAATTCATGAACGATCAAGACCCAAATGGCCCAAACAAACTTACATGCATTATAGGATCGAGACTCAAGTAAACCCAAACAAACTCACATGCATTAAAAAATCGAGAGCCAAACAAATCCAAAGAAACTCATATGCACTAAACAATCGAAACTCAAACAAATCGAAACAAACTTATAGACATTCAGACAGTTTGACGGCGTACTATTTTTTTTTTTCAATCGATTCGATGATCTTGCAGGTATACCGGACGAAGGCGGCCTGCGGTCGCTATGTTGGAAGTTACTGCTGAATTATTTGCCACTGGCGAGGGCGAGCTGGTCCGAAACGCTGTCGCGCAAACGTGAATTGTACAAACAATTTATAGGTAAGCGAGATCGAGAAGGATCGGGTACTGCGCGAGCGGAATATCGCGCACTGTTGAGTTACGCCAGTACGTATAAATTTGTGCTCTTCAGAAGACTTGATCGTGATGCCGGGAGAGAGTGCGGCGGACGGTGAAAGGGTCGACGTGACGCTGCACGATCATCCTCTGAATTCAGATCCCGGCAGCAAATGGCAGACTTTCTTCAAGGACAACGAGGTCCTTTTGCAGATAGACAAGGACGTCAGGTGATAGCTAATTGAAAATCGCTTCGGGTGTGCGAGAGAGGGTTGAAGAGAGATGCTTGAACGTTTGGGGCTGTTTAGGCTTGTTTGGATTTCCGTTTAATGGAATAGGGAAATAAACAATTAGGACGAAACGCTTTAATCATCGTGGACAATTGTAAAGTTCAACTGTGATTCCGCCATCTTGCATCTTTTTTTCATTGTTTTTTCTCGGCAATAATAGTTGTCGGACGTTCTTGTCTCGTTTAATTATTTATTTGTGGCATCGCATGTGGTTGAATATTCTTCCGAGATATCGCGTCGATGCGTACTCGTTTTGTTATCGTAATGAACTCCGACAAGGGTCAAGACGATAATTAATGCATCGCGAGAATAGAGTCGGGGCGATGAACTACGGGCTTGTGTCTTCGAAAGTGTCGTCTTGCGTCGCGTCGTTTCGTTCCTACGAGAAAGTAACGTCTCGGTTTGAGTTTGTTTGGGTGTCGTCAAATAGCCAGGGCGCGAAAATCGAAAAGAATTCTTGAGAACATCGAGCGAGTCATGATAATTAGTTTCGAAGCATTAAAAAATTGCGACATAGAGAAACCCAAACAAATTCACGAATAATCGAGATCCAACAAAACGCAAACAAACTCGCGGGCATTGAACAGTCGAGACTCAAACAAACCCAAACAAATTCATGAACACTCAGGACCCAACAAAACCTAAACACTCACACGCATGAAAGTATCGAGACTCAAACCCAAACAAAAACATGGGCGTTAAACAATCGAGACTCAAACAAACTCACATGCATTAAAGAATGTCTCCGAGAAGCCGCGGTGTAAAAATGAATAATAATTTTTGCGGACATTGAGCGAGTCATGATAATTAGTTTTGAGTGAGAAAAGAAAAACGAGAAAGATGCTTTTCAATTTAATGAGCATTGGCGTAGACAGCATTTTTTCCTGGGGTGGGGGGGCTTAAAAGGGACTGACCTGAAGAACTGGTTTCGTTCACAATCATCTTTTGTTTTAATAGAATTTACATAATAGTCGATAATCACGTAACATACATGACATATGAAACTTATTTTAATCACACGTTCATGCTAGCATTACCTTAAAAAATAATCAACTAATTTTCCATCATTCTTTAATTCAGTTACCAGTCTTTAGTCTTTACCTTCAGTAGGTACTCAATTAAAAAAGTCTTCGTTTTCTATTGTTTCTACAAATCGGCACACTCCTTTTCAGTTGGATTTTTTTCAAAACAATATCTTGCTCTACTTTCAGTAGTGACGTATGACAGAATCGTTCATCATGCATTGTGCTTCTGAGCCACATTTTTATTCCCCTCATGGCAGAAAAACTTTTCGCAAAGCCGGCGGCGCTTAATGGGAGTACTATTGCTGATTGGAAAAGTTTATCTATGTTAGGGCAATACTATTTAATATGCTTTCTTAAATTTTCAGCATTCATCCCATCATTTTCAAATTAAAGTATGCTTTTCATGACCAACGTTTTAGCTTCTAAGGTTGACTTATCGATTATTAAGATTTTTCTATAAGCATTTATGAAATTCTCTCCTTTCTTCATATACAATTGAAAAAAATTGCCTCAACTCCATTAGCTAACGGTAGATTCTCAAATCAGCGTTGTAGATTTACAATGATATTATCTATTACTTGGTATTAAATGTTGATCTTCCAGTACTCTTCTGGTTGTGCATCAGCCGGCAAATTTAATGTATTGCTTTTGCCTAAAGTTGACTTAATTGCGAAATTTGAATATCTGTTTAACTTACGTAATGAAATAGCTTCTTTTCATACAAATTACGAAATTACGAAGAAGAAAATAGTTCAAGTTTTATTAAATTAATTCTTTATGCGTGCTTGGATGAAACTTGAGTAAAATTTATCGATTATTTGACCGATTATATTGCACCGATTTTTGTCTGGGAAGAGCGGTGCCCACGATAGCCCCCCCCCCCCCCCCCGGCTACGCCGATGTTAACGAGCTTTCGCCATTTTTTTTTGCGCGAAAAATTATCCAATATTCCAGCTGTTAAGGGGTTACGTGGGTTTCGAAGCCTAAAAAAAGCATATTTTCTCTATTTTTAAAAAAATATAATATATAAATTATTTTATTCAAAATGTTAAGCACATAAAAGAGCAACGTTTCAACAATATAAAAAAAAAATTTATCCAAAAATTTGGGAAATTCAGCCGGTGGGACCTGGTTTACGGAGACCCCTAAAAAAAAGTTTCCTCGTGGTGGTCAGGATACCTCATGATAGCTTTATCTGAAATTAAAAAACCAAATTGTTTCTGTTAGTAGATAAGTATAGCTCGGGATTGAACGAAGGATTTTAAAAAAAATTGGAATTTGAATTTTTGGCAGAGTTGTATGCAAAATAGTTCAATTTTTGACACAATTTATACTACGTATAGCCTTGTAAAATTAGTTGTAAACGAAAAAAAAACCTTCGTTCGGTCACTGGTCAATGCTATTTTGAAGAAGTGTGCAAAATTTCAATAAGATCGGTGCATTCGTTTTTGAGAAATCGTGTCCACCGACTTCAAAAATAGTGTTTTGAGAAAAATGCGTATACCTGCATCGCTCCCGGCCGGTCTTTCCCAACGGGGGGAATTCCCAAAGACTCTCTCTCTTAGACTTTCACTCCGATTGACTTAAAACTTTGGGAGAATATTCTAGACATATTGTACTATTAGATAATAAAACAAAAAAATGGATTTTTTAAAATTTTCAAACCCACGTAACCGCTTAAAACTCGGCTCTCTTTGCCGTTCTTTCTTTCGCCTCGTTTCAGGAGACTTTGTCCGGACATATCATTTTTCCAACAAGGCACCGACTATCCTTGCCAGGCGGTGGTTGGCGCGAACGGGCCGAAGCGCCTGCACTGCAGAGTTCAGTACACGGTGCTGAGGAGCGCGAACGTCGAGAGAAAAGGCCTCGGTGTGACGAAGGTAAATAATTAACCGTTACGCGAGGCCCTATCGAGAATTCCGCAGTATCGTAACAAACGAACGAAATTTTGCCTCGTTTTCTTTATCTTTTCTATGCCAATCTTAACGGAGCGCAGCAGGTACGGCTATCGTGTATTTTCCTCCTCCCAAAAGATCGATTTCTGGTTTCGTTCGATCGAAATCGTTGGAGAAAAAGTACGTTTAAAAACAATTACAAAAAAAAAAACTTGTAGATAGCTGTGTCGGTGAGAAAAGCGCCGGAGGATTACGCGCCGTTGACCGAGGGGGGCGAGGCTCACTGGGAAGTACTGGAAAGAATATTGTTTCTGTATGCCAAATTGAATCCGGGCCAGGGATACGTGCAGGGAATGAACGAGATCGTCGGCCCGATATATCACGCGTTCGCCTGCGATCCTGACCCCTCGTGGCGAGGTGAGCCGTACAAAAGTGCACGAATTAAAACTCCGGTCGAGCTAGTCTCATATCTGAGAGTTACTCGACCTGACCACCAGAGAGACGCATTTTCACGCCAAAATCGTTGCGTTACGTGAAAAAATGACAGAGAAAATTTCCAAAAACTCGTTAACGATACGACGAAACGCGCGTGCGTTTTTGCGCAGACTCATTTATATTGCGTACGTATAGTCCCCTTTCGATGACATTTAGGGGTAAGCGGCGGCGCGTCACGTCGGTAAAATATTGACGGACTAAATATGCGGAAAAAACTATTTCCCCTTTTTTCGACAATTTCGTCACGTCCGCTGCGTTCGCAGAGTACGCCGAGGCCGACACTTTCTTCTGCTTTACGAATCTTATGGCCGAGATACGCGACTTCTTTATCAAGTCCCTGGACGAGGCCGAGTTCGGCATCAACTCGATGATGATCAAACTCACCCAGCAAGTCAAGGCTAACGATCACGAGGTTTGGATGCGTTTGCAGCAGCAAGATCTCTGCCCTCAGTACTACAGCTTCAGGTAGGAATCATTAAATTTTCACAGAGGCTTCGTGTCATGGCTGCTCTGAAGAATGTTCCTTTCAGAGCTTTTTTTCATTTTATTTCTTTCACGAATACTTTTGTACCCAAGCAATGACTGTGCCTATTTTCAATTTTCAAAATATCTCATAGAATTAAAAAAAACGTCGATTCTCGCGACAAACTCAAAAAATTGCAACGCGCATTTTGGGGAAAAAGGCTTAGTTAGTTCTCTCCAAACAAACGCAAACAAACCGAAAACAAAAAAAATGATTGAAGGGAGCATGGTTTCTTCCTTCCTGATAATTAAAAAGAAGCCTCTGAAAAGCTTGTCGCCCTCACGCGGCGATATTTATAACTTTCAAAATATTACCTTCGTCCGAATCATATCTCATTGACAAACCGTACCACAGCAGTCCAATTCCCCGAGGATAACTTCGATCGCAATTCTTGACATGTATGGCTCCTCACAGATGGCTGACCCTCCTGCTGTCGCAAGAATTCCCGTTGCCCGACGTCATGAGGATCTGGGACTCGCTGTTCGCCGACGAGAAGAGATTCAGCTTCCTCACTCATATATGCTGCGCGATGATCCTGTGAGTAGCGAAAAGAAGAAAAAACGAACAAAGGAAGCGAACGAAATTTTTCAATCTTACGTCGAAAAAGTCGTCCATTTCTGAATAGCCGAAAATTCCGGCTAGACGGAATTTCAATAACCCCGAAGAAACTCCAAAAAAACGAGTGACTCGAAGGTCGTACCGTGTTTCAGGCTCTTGAGAGATCAGCTGTTGGACAACGACTTCGCCAGTAACGTCAAACTTTTGCAAAACTTTCCCTCCATGGACATACAGATTGTTCTCTCCAAGGCCGCCCAATTGGCGGGCAAATCACTCAACTCACCCTAGCGTCCACGACGAGGAAGGAAGAAGACCAATAAGAGGAGCAGCAAGAAAAAGTATCGCGAGACGTCCCGGAGTGATTTGCGATCGGATTAAAATCCGTCGCGAATGGCGAGACAACGATCGAAAAAACGGACGGCCAATATACTCAAACTCTCTGCGGAACATATCCTGGCGCGTTCCTCTCGTTCTCTCTCTGTCCCTCCACACTGTTCTCACTCAAGACGAAGAAACAGGGAGAGGAACATCCTCGAGCACGAAGGGCGTTCGCAATACGCACGTAATAAAAATCCAAGATCTTCTACGTGAAATTTTTCCGAGAGACGATTGTTCGCCGTTTTTTTCCCTTTCTTTTTTAATTATCATTATGATTATTTTTTTAAATAACGGATCGTGGCTCGGACTGACACGTTTATAATTACTCGTACTCAAGTGGATAGCCTTTGATATATAATATCGTCGACGAGGCAATACGAAACGAAAGAAAAACAAACGAAAAAAAAAAAACAAAGAATTATATCATAATGATCTTATTTTTCTAATGATCTTCGTTAATTCACTTACCTTTATAAATAAACTGTTGTTGATACGTACATACGCTATTCTTGATGGACCCTTCACGTAGCCATTCGCATGTTAACGTTTCTCGTACTAATCCTGTCGGAGTTTTTTTTTAAAATTTTGTCGTTAATGTTGAGGGTTTTTGGGGTTTTGTTTGTTGGTACGCGTTTTCGGGTTAGTAAATGTTTGCAGTGGGAAACATATTCGATTGCAATGATAAATCATTTTTTTCATTAAAAAATTATAAATATGTATATAATAATTAATTAACAAGATTGGTGAATGTGCGGTCAGAGTTCGACTTCGGCGGTACTTCGAGTTAACCAGCGTTCCGCATGGCCAATACTTGGAGCGGTGACCGTTTAGCCGTACACCGGCTGACGCATCAACCAGTGAGCGGAAGGCAAATCCTTCTGATACTTTGGTGTAGATACTTGAGTAAAAGTATTGTGCACCAGAGAATCGGAAGAATATGAGGTCGTTTATACCGGTACGGGTTTTCCATAGTTTCCCCGTACCCTCGGCAAATGCGGTATATTGTAGCTTAAGACGTCTGTGGACGCGACGGAAGTTAGGTTTGATCAGCGAAGTGCGGATAGGGAGTGATAGGAAAGGGTAACACGTGAAAATCCGCAAGGGTATACGTTGGAACACAGGAAAAATAAAAAATAAAAAAGTTAATTAGTACTTCTCGATCGAATTAATTAATACTCTTCGATCGAATCCATTGACGTTTCTCCATTTAATTAATTATTACTTCTCTACATATTAATTAATGAATACATATCAAATCCGATTGAAGATTCTCAAAGTTGGCCCTTGCACTTTAGAAAAAAGCTTTTTTTCTTCAAATCATCATTGTTTTTTCACAAATTGTTGCTATTTGGGAAAGAAAAATAAAACTTTCTGCGACAGTTTTTTGCGTTTTTCGATTGTAATTTGTGTAAAAATTATAATATCGATATAATATCATTATTTTTTACACAAATTACAATTAAAAAACGCAAAAAATCTCGTAAAAAAATGTTTGTCTCTAGAGCTGCAAGGGCCAGCTTTGAGATCTTTACTCGGATTTATCGGAGTATTAATTAGTCGCGAATGACAATGGAGTGATAAGTGTAGCGAGGGGAAAAAGATAGACGTACTACACGAGTGAGCTTAAACTACTACACAAAAAATTGAACTACTACAGGAGTGTCCTGTTTCGCGTTTGGTGACACGGATTAAGCAAAAAAGGAAAAAAGAACCCGATACGAGAGAAAAAAAAGATCGAAGCAAAGGAATGATGACTGGCTTGTATTCAAAAGTCCCCATAAACATGACGTCACCATGATCGTTGATTTACGGCCTCATTGTTATTCCACTAAACTCTCGGCTAAATACGAGGGATGTGAGGCAAGAATAAAAATATGGGACAGTATATACGAGAAAATATGCTCTGACATGATAACGCATTGGATCGCATTCGTTTATTCGGGTTAGTCTCTGTCTCTAGTTCTCTCTCGCTCTCTTTCCCTTGGGTCTTTGCTTTTGCTGTTTTTCTTCTCTTTTTTTTTTAGTTTTGGCCAGTCGTTGTACGAAACGAGGCGGAGACTCGGCTGGCCCAACAGGGGCAAACATACACAGCAGCGTACACGTTTGGACGAGCAGCGTGGCGAAACGAGAATCATCAGCGTGGGCGAGCGCGCCTCGAAAAAAAAGAGGCTCGGGATATTGTCACCGGGAGGAAGGGAATCGGGAAGGAAGACGAGGAAGGGTGCGAGCGATAGGAGGTGAAAGGAAAGCATTGGAGAAAGAGGGAGAAGAAAGTGGGACGTAGGAGCAAAAAAGGAGGAGGGAAGAAGAAGAAAGAAGAAGAAAGAAGAAGAAAGAAGAAGAAAGAAGAAGAAAGAAGAAGAAAGAACGAAAAAGGGCACGGGCAAAAGAAGAAGAAAGAAGACGGAAAAAGGAGAATAGGAAATAAGAGGAACATAGAAGAGAGGAAGAAATAGGAAAGAGAAGGAGATAGAAGAAGCATGTAGGAGAAAAGAAGGGCAGGCAAAAGAAGAAGGAAGAAGGACAAAGGGAAAAGGAGAAGAAAAAAGGACATAGAAGAGAAGAAGAAACAATGGCTTTGGCAACAGAAGGGCACAGGAGAAAGAAAAAAAAAGATGAGGAAGGAAGAAGAATACAGAAGAGATGAACGAAGAAGGACGTAGGGGGGGGGGGGGGAAACAAAAAAGGACACTAAAAAGAAGGAGAAAGAAAAGAAACGCACGTAGAAAGGCGAAAGAAGGCTATATGAGAAGAAAAAACAAGCAGGACATGAGAGAGAGAGAAGAACAAGGAAATAGGCCTTAGGAGAAGGAAGAAGGAAGAAGAAATGAGAAACAAGAAAATATAGGAAAGAAGGAGTAACAAGAAAAACGCAGAAAATCACCGACAGGGGACATTGGTTTACACGTGATTTGGCGTTTCAGCTGCTTAAGAGCCACCGTGCCAAAAAATACAAAGACAATCGTACAATCGTATGTTCACATAGTTCCGTTCTAATCATCATCTTATAACTATTTCCTGAGTCTCAACGTGCGGATTATTACGTATTACATAAATTGAAACTTTTCTATCACTCCCTACCCGTACTTCGCTAATCCAACCCAACTTCCGTTGCGTCCACAGCCGTCTTAAGGGCAGTAGTCTCGCCAAAGCGTTTTTCTATAGATTTTTAATTTTACTTTGAGGACTCATTCAGGACACTATTAAATGATTACCTGCAAAATTTCAAAAGGATTCACCGTTCCGTTTTTGAGATATTGGCCATCAAAGATTTCATGGTTTCACACGTGTTTTTATGGGGAGTTGTGGAAAATTTCACATTTCACGCAATAACTTCGAAACTTTTCTACAGATTTTTTGAAAAAAAAATTATCAATTACAGAGGAACATATGACGAAGTGGGTTAAAAAAAAATCATGAATTTTGACCGTCAAGAGAGTCCAGAGATGTAGCGATTTAAATTAAGCAATGTCTAGCGACGCTAGCGCCACGAGGCGACTGGAGCAGACTAGAACTAGATTATAGTAGTATGTGCAAATTCGTACACGGAGAGAATTAAAAAGTAATTTTTGTCGTGAATTTCACGGTAAAAATTACCGTGATATATTTCAATGTGGTGACAAGTGAGAAAAGCATAATAATTCGTATGCGACAAGTTTTTTTTAACTCACGTTACAGAAAATTTCAAATACGTAGCTAAAATTTTACTATACAAGAAGGGTAGCGCGCACGATAATTTTTACCGAGAGCACAATACATTTTCCTATAACACTCATTAAATTTTATAATAAATCTTAAAATAACTGTTATAAAGACGATACTTTTTTATAGACCTTTTTGAAAGACATAAAATAAAATAAAATGCACAGTAAAATTTCGCTGATATTATATATTTTTTAAATTTAAGTTTTGCGTATTTTGTTACACATCAAAATTTACTAGAAAATCTGGTAAAATTTTCTATCTGAAGAAGAAATTTTATTTTATTTTCGTGAAAATCTGTGTTTCACTCAGTAATAATAAGCGAAGTTTCAGGGTTGTCGTCTGGTTACCGTTACTGCACGGTAATTTTTAACATTTAATTCTCTCCGTGTATACGCCGAGTATCTACGTTTAGTAGTAGCCGGAATGGATAGTCTGATACAAAAGTGAGGGTTAGGTAAACATATTAGGCGTTTTTATCATTACTTTATAAGTATTTACATCCCGATAAGATGTACAACCTACATTGTAAGGATATTTCGCAATATTTTGGAGCTTTCATCGATTAAGCGGGGAATATACTTTTCAACGTGGCTGTGGCGAGGCTTCTACCTTAAGGCCTTAGGCCACTCTAGGATTTTCCAAAAATCGATTGTTTTTTCTTAAAAAATGTACCTTATTACCTATAAAATTCTATTCCAAAAGATTATGGAATAGAAAAATGGTGAGAAAATTCCAAAAGATTATGGAATAGAATGAGTGAGAAAAATCTCTAAGTACTTGATTTTCGAATTCTAGCGCAACCCATCTTAATTCATGTCGTGACTTTCTACTAACTTTAAACGCCTTTGTCTCAAAACTACATTTTTAAAGTCGACTAACTACATTTTTAAAGTCATGCTAAAAGTCATGAAAAATCCCTATTTCTTGCCTTAACCCTTCGTGGTCACACTTCCAAATTCAATCGCGGTGGTCACACTTGGGTCGATTCTACCCAGACAGTTTTCCAAAAAAGTATTGTGACCAAACTATCCGTCCGAAGTGGTTCAAAAAATTACGGAATATGCTTTAAACTTTCTAGATGATGTACGAAAAATTTATTTATAAGAAATAAAATGGCGACATGTTTAAAAAAAATCGTGAAGAGGTGAAAACGCAAAAAAGACACTTTTTCCCTCACAAAATCATAGTTACGTGAATTTTCAACGTTTTTACCTAAAATTTGGACGTGATACTCCTTAGATATGCTACTTTTGGGAAAAAATAGTAGCATAGTGCGCGTTCCAAAAGAGGTATTTATTCCGACATGTGAAGTGGGTAAATTTTATGGTATGAGGATACTTCAAACTCCAGGTAAGATGGCGAATACAGTCCCACTCGAAGCCGGGAACTATTATGTATTTATGTCAAAAATTGATCGACTGGTCGATTCTACCCAGGTTGACTATGAAGGGTTAAAATCCTTAAACGTCATGAAATTTCAGTTCTGGCCAAAATTAGACACCCTGCTGTAGTTTACGTTAATCCGTCATTAAACTATTTTTTAGCTCTGGTCTTTTGTGGTGAAAAAATTTCAAAAAAAAACCGTAAAGCCTCAGTCTCTTTATAGTCTGGACAATAACATAGATATATCCTTTTTTATCTTGGGTTGTGGGCAACGTTCCAACCTCTTTAAGATTGTAGAGAAATTTATCAATACTTGAACCTCGCTTATAACTTATAGATTGGGGCATGAAATTCCTTCTAGGAAAAATGCCGCAATCGCAAAGACGGATCACAAATAAAGTAGAGAAGAGAAAAAAGAAACTGAAAGTGCCTCAGCGGCTGATTCTAGCATGTAAAATCGTGTCCCTTCTTCATTGCGCGTGCTTCCACCTTAAAGTTATCCCCACACATTGTATACGTGCGAAAAGTGATTTTTGTTGCGTGCCGGTGTTCCATACCCGAAAAGTGTATAATCTTCGTGGGTGGACGTTTATGGCGGTTGATTGCTTGATTTACGAGCTCGTGCACCTCGGCTCGCCCTTAAGGTAGCGCGCCCGCACGTACTCGCTGTGTGCCATTTGCGAGAATGCGTTACTGCTCTTTTATTCTCGAAAAAAAAATAACACGGTGATGCATTTCAGCTTCACTCCCGTTGATCTGCGAAATTTCGAGGCGAATTTCGGTTTGCACCCTTTTTTCTGTGCGGTTTCTCTCCACGATTCTCCACGATATTCAGGGATCTGCGTAAGCTTGAAATAAAAAAAAATACGATTTTTTTTTGCGTAGTTTTATAGTCTAGAGTGTTAACTCAAATTTGTAACACAGATTTTGTGAAAATTGCAAAAATTGACAGAGTTATGAGGATTTTTGTGAAGGGCGAATCGCCTCACTACGATTTGTCCTTTTCTCTTTTGCATTTTTCTCGAACGCTTTGTTTTGCGAAACGGCCTAAGTAGTATCTCAAAATCTATTCGTCCGATTCATTTCAAATTTGGACAGAGCATAGTTTATAACATTTTCTATCGTATGGCCGGATGATTTTTTCATATCTTTATCCATTTGTTGATAACAAAAGATCAACGTTGCTTTTTTTCGTCGAACATCGAACTTTTTTTCTACAGCTTGCCATTTTCGTAACTTTCAAAATTTCGATAAACTATCCGGTCATACTCCAGTTTTATTATTATACTAGAAGTACATTTTTAATTTTTTAATTTCAGATGAGCCTTGTTGTCAGAATCATCTACACCGAATGGCCATGTAGCAGCGGCGGCACTTTCTTCAAATAATAATAACTCCATTGTTTATCGATATTTTACAACAACAACAAAAACTCAACCTCGGCAACACTATGTATTAAATGTGTGTAAAATCCCGCCCTTGTCGTCCCAATAGTCTCATCACAAAAAATAACGAAAATCGACCTTTTTTTTGGGCCCCAAGTTCCCCACATTCGCTCACTCGAAGCCCAAACAGCCGTGATGCTTCCTTCAGGAAAGCGAAAAAAGGACGAACGGGAAGAACATAAGAGACGAAAAAAAAGCACGGACGTCTGCAACCAAGGAAGCGCGCCGGTCGTTAAATTCGAACAAAACTTTCAAACCTCGCGGGTATACGTTATTGTTAATTTTATATATCCTTACCCTTTATACAGGGTGGCAGTACGAGGGAGCTGAAATCAAGCTCTGATCACTACCCGTGTGCCTCCGTCTACTCCACACGCGCCATTCTTTTATCCGCGACGTTTTGATTTCCTGTTTTTCCAGCTACTAATCAGAGAGAACTATAGCGCAGGGGCTTCAAGATTTTAACGAGCTAACCCATGAATACAGAAGAACCTTCCGAGCTTCTGACGATCGGGTTCGTTAAGTCATATATATATATATATATATGACTGGCTCTGGTACAGACTCGTCGCGGGCTCTCAGAAGTTGGCGGTGCTCCGATCTCCGGGAAATCAATCAAATCATCTCGCTCGTTACAATCTAAGGAGTAATCAAGTCGTGCACGTCTGGGGATATACCTTTCTTCTTTTCTCCTTTTTTCGCAGGTATTCGTGCCCGTTCTGCGGAAATTTTATCGCACCGGAACCGATTCCAGTGACGAGGGCTTTGAAAAAAAGTAATGTCTAGTAAAAGTTTAAGTTTGTAATAGTAAATAATAACAGTGAATATTAACAGAAGTTCGAGTTTATAATAGTAAATATAAATAAACAATAGTCATAGTGATAATAATAATAAGAATAGTAGAACTTAATTTTTATAAAGTTTTTTGAGATAGCGATGGAATAATTTTTATCGATTACCTTGCAAAGGGTGAAACAATCAACGGATAGTAGGGGAAGGTGGGGAACAGTGTGTCACCCTTTTTCTATCGAATTTTTACTCTTACCAAAGTAGTCTGAATAGAAAAAAAGCTACCATATATTTTGCAAAAAGATTAAAAATCCGAAAATAATGGGTTCGAAAAAAATTTGCGGGTCGGCTCATTGTGCCCCACGGGTGGGGTACAATGTGTTAGATAGGTGGTTACAGTGTGTCAAGTGCTGCGAAACGTAGGGTACAACGAGCCGGTTGAAACTCTTATATTTTCCTAACATAGATAACAGATTTTCATAAATACCGATAATTTCACAACGGGTATTTATTTGCCAATAACATTGGGAGCCGACTCATTGTGCTCAATAACTGGATGAGACATTGTGCTCCACACAATTTCCCCACAATATTTGACGTTTTCCCGGCAAGCGACATTTTTTTTTTCGTGGCTCAAATTAATTTTGTACTTTTAATAATTCTTCGTGAGCTGCTATTGACTTTCTTTTAGGCCAGCCGACACTTAATATAAATCACGGACCAATGCATAAAATTTCGGAATTTACGAGCTACAAACCTCGGAGAAACCGCATGTGGCTCATTGTGCCCCGTGCCACATTGTGCCCCACTCTTCTGTACTATGCTGCATTGCTGGATGAATTGAAGGCCACAATTAAGAAAAAAACGTCCGCACTTGGCTAAGAAAAAAGTGTCCCGTTTCACCAGGATAACACCGCTCGGGTTCACACGGGCATGGTCGCGATGTAAAAAATGAATGAATTGCTTCCGCACCCACCCTATTGGCCAGATCTAGCCCCAAGCGACGTTTTTCTGTTTGTCAACTTGAAAAAAACATCTCGGAGGGGGGGGGGGGGGGGAGAAATATGGGCCAAATGCCGAGGTGGAAGACACTGTAAACCAGTATTTTTCGGGTTTAGACAATCATTTTTTTCCGACGTTGGGAGAAGCGTTGGACCGAAAGTATTGAGTTAAAGGGAGAGTACGTCGAGAAATGAATTTTGTTTTGCGTCGAAATATGTTTTTTTTTAAGAGGCTGGAACCTTTTCAAATTACCCTCGTAGTAACACAATTATAACGATAATAATAATAATAATAATGATGATGATAGTAAAAAATGCACTTTAAATGGTGTGATAGTGGTGGCAAATAATAGCGATGATAATTAATGGCGGAAATGAATAATAGAATAAAAGAGTGAGAGTGATGATCAATAATTACCGAAATAATTCATAGAAAAATGAACAAATTAGTAAAAGGATAGTATGAAAATAGCGAAGTGGTGGAAAATATCGGCAAGGAACGTCAAAATCGAATAATAGTGGGCATAAATTGAAAAATGAAGTAATACTGGAAATAAATTAAAAGATAAAGGAACGGTGGAAATAAATAATAGAAAAATGAAAATGGAGTGAAACTTTATTATTTTCAAAATTAATAGTACCAATGTGAAAAAATAGGGAAATGAGGGGCATGTTGAGCAAGTTTGGAATTATATCGCCCTGTGATTTCTTAGCAGTCTGCCGTACAAAAAAGAAACCTGCTTTAGTCAATAGGAAATTTATCTGGGAAAAAAGTCTGTAGACGAAGTTCCTGTTATCCTTATTGTTTCACAGATAATCGCTCTTAAATGACTAAGGCCATATTTGCTCAACCTGCCCCGATAGTGCGGTAAGTTGAGCACGAGTATGAGGTAAGTTGGGCAAAGTAAGAATTGCATTAAAAAAATCAGACGTATGCAACATAATTTGGTACAATGCAGTAATAAACCAACAGTTGCTTGTTAATTAGTTAGGTTTTGAAACATTAACATTAATTGCAATGAACATTGAAATATTTTTTCTCATACAATGGCAGAAGAAAATCTTTCAATCACGTTTTTTTTTTAACTTTTGGGTGCAAAAATTATGAAACGTCCCGTGTTATCTTCTCGTGTGCCGCATGGCAACGGGCGATGGCATGATTTGTTCCCCTCCCCCCATACCTTTTTTCCGCCGTTCGATGCACCCGCTCGCGGTGCTTAGTTTTCCAGATATTTCGATTGCTCAACTTACCCGACTATTCAACATGCTCCTCCCTACCCTAGTAAAAAATAAAGAATAGCAATAAATACGAGTAAAATTAAATCGTAGCGTACCGGAGTAACTCGTAAAAAAATATATTTTCAAAAATTGAAGTAAAACAAAAAAAAGTTTCAGAAAAAACTTGCCCATTTTGTCACGCAAAAAATGATTTTAGAATAAAAAGTATTGATTCCCATTTGAACAATTGCAATTCACCTTGAAATAATCTTGAAGATTATCACCGAGTAAAAAATAATCAACACTATAATTCTTCTTCTCCGAAACTACGAAACTTTTTTTCGAAACATTTTTTTTTTTCTTGAACGCATCCCTCTCGAGATATATCGTTGTGCCCACTTGAACGGTACACCCTGTATACCACCGTTCCTATATCCATACACACACATTATACCATTGTGCCGGCGGAGACTCCATCAGCGGAGTAACTCTTTGTGAATTCGCGCCAAATTACGAATGCATATCGCATTGCGTTTCGAACTGACGGAAATGAAATTCCTCGAGTGGGCCAATTTCCAAGCCCTCTCCCATCTCGCTTTAATGTGCAAAAGGGATAAATTGAATTCTAACTCGGGGTCCTCACCGCGCTCTTCCAATTTGGGACTCCACAACTGAGGAACGTGGACGAGTTCAGATATCGTTGCGTGTATAACGGCGAGGCTCTATCGCGACTTTCCCCTATACGCGCACACACGTTTCCACCGGAGCGTAAGGGTTTTTTCGGGGAGCTATTGAAATTACAACTTAAAAAGCGAATTTTTCGTGTCGATAAAAAATATTGAGTCAAGTTTTATATTCAATTAATATAAATATAATACAATAATATTTAAGGTTAATATTATAATTAAGTACCAAGGATGATGTGAATCAATTAGCTTTTTATCCTCAATTTTGATACAAAAGATTATTTATCAGCATATAAATAATGTCTATCCTCAAGTAATAAAAATAATGATATACCGAGTGAGGCAACAACTGTTTGGGTTTGTCTGTGTTTGTTTGGGTTTGTTTGGGCTAGTTTGGGCAATTAGCTTTTTATCCTCAATTTTGATACAAAAGATTATTTATTAGCATATCAATAATGTCTATCCTCAAGTAATAAAAATAATGATATACCGAGTGAGGCAACAACTGTTAACAGTAGACATATTTTTTAATTTATCAGACTTGGGAGAAAACTTTTCCTACAAAAGTGGCATTGTTCGAAGGGGCTTAGCGACTGGTGGCTACGAGGTTCGTCCAGGTGGAGGCGCTTCGGAGATTTCAATTTCACGTTCATTTTTTAAAATGAGATCACAATTTAGCATTGAAAATGCTTTTAAAGATGTATACAGGGGATCTGATTTAGCGAGATGTCACACGAAACTAACGCTACCCCCACTCCACTGCCGCTGTGTTTTAGCAGGGTGGGGGGAGCTGCGATATGCTAAATGCCTGTGATTTGTTGAAAAATGCTGCATTACATGTAGAGTCATTTGTGGTTACAAGTTGTAAGTTTCAATTTTGGTGTGTACATTACAATGTTGGTGGGGTTGGGTGTGTTTGGGTTTGTTGAGATTTGTTCAGGTTTGTTGGAGTTTGTGAGGTTTGTTGGGGTTTGTTAAATTTCTAACGTTACAGAATGCGGTGGCATCAATCGAGAATCGTATCGGATTCTGTTCGATAATGTGAGAATTCTTCAGGATTCAAATTGAATCCGTACATGGGATCTCGATTGGAATCCAATGTACGAGCGTGACGTTTTAGGACAGTGAAACTTCAGTTATACGTTTTTCAAGGGGTACAGCAAGTATGACGTATAAAAGAGAATAACGTAGAAGTAAAATACAGTCTGTATCGGATTGAAAACGGCGATCGGTGCGTAATACGCGATGTTTTTTTTTTAATAGCAGTACCCCTATTATGCTAATATTTGGTTTTCCATTTGAAAATGTTGGTTGGTAGTAACCAAGTAATGAGCCAACTGAATCTTTTTTTTTTCGTCCAGAATTTTTATTTGATACGAGTTTGTAACATTGAAGCTTTGACGTTTTACACTAGAAAATAATAGACATTTTCGTATAAATAAGAGATAGGTAATCACAATTAAGTAAAGGGTGTCTCAAAATGATCTGATATTTTTATTTATTAATAAAACGTATTATTTATTTTAAAAGTACGAATATTTTCATTTTAATATAAGATACAAATATGGAGGTTATGTGTGGAACACAATATCCGACAAATGGCCGCCTCGTCCCTGTTTGCAAACTTTACTCTTTTGACGAAATTTCCAATAACATTTTGGCATAACTGCGAACTAATTTCATTAATGGTGTGTCCAATTGCTTCCTTGAGCTCCGGAATGGTCTGTGGATCATTGGCATACACGTTTCATTTCAGAAAACCTCAAAGAAAGAAGTCCAATGGCGTCAAATCGCACGATCTTGGTGGCCAATTCACATCGCCGCGGCGCGAGATAAACACGACCATGAAACTTCGTCTGTAATAACTGCATTGTTTCACATTGCATTTTAAGGTAGTACTAGCGGATTGACTAGTCAACAGAATATCTATCAATTTTCGAATCTGAAAAATTCAAAATATAATATATTTAGGTAGAATAATAAATATGATGCGGAAAATAATTATTTGAGAAGTGTATGTGATAACTGTGTGCATTATATTATGAAAAGTAAAGTATTAAAATAGCAATCAGATTTGACTTGAGTTGTCTCACCGTCCGCTATTTCATAATTCTGGCAATATTCGTGGCAACGCTGTCCTCAGCCGCTTCCGATAAATGTCAAAAGTTTGTTTATGCCGTCCGTGTGTGTAAGCATGTGTGTAGTGTGTGTGCAATGTGCGTATGTAACTTCGGTCTTACATACAATATGGAGTACAAAAAACGCCCGCGAAGATAAAAAAGAATGATAAAAACTTCATTATATAATATTCAATCCATAATTATTTATCATTAATGAGGAAATTTCTCGCGTAAAGAATCTACAACTTTTGTCGTTGCATTCAAATTGACCGGCTCGATTCGGCCTCCCGGATACGAACACAGCTGACGGCATGCGGTTTTGCCAAATCTACGCCATCTCTCTCGCCATGACAGACACGGCTAGCGAACGCAAAAATTAGTCGATTCAATCGATAATATCTGCTCGAAATATCCCTTAACCTATATTTTGTATGCAACATACGTAACCGCGACAGTTTTCTTGTTATTTATCGCTTTTCTTATAGCTCATATCTATTCGCGAACTACTATTATTTTCGTCTCAAAGCTCGATCCGCACGGATTCCCCATATGGTATGGGTTAAATGCATTGATTTCGTGAATTAATTACTATTGTATCTAGCCGGTAAGGCATGCTGAGTTTTCGCGGACGTCAACTCCTTATTAGGAAAAAAATCAATTTTTTTCCTAATAAGGAGGTTCGTGCACATACTACCTTAACAATTGCTATGCGTTGCTCGATCGGGTAATTCTCCATGACTAAACCTCAATACTTCCTGTTGCCAGCTGTCAAAGATTAGTACTCGATGTTTGCCACAAAAAAAAATGGCGCGCAATTAAAAATGTCAGGTTATTTATAAACACCCTTTACATGCATACATAATACGATCCTAGAATTGTACACTGGAAAAGAATAATGAGACTGAAGTTCGCATCGTTGGAATGCAACGAAAATGATTATTTTTCAATTGCTTGAATTTCTCGTGGTTAACCGGGGGCATAATTAATTTACCGGGGCCAGAGAAATATGACGTATAAATGATAAAAACGTATAAGTGCGAAACGTATAAGCGAGGTTTCACTGTATAGGGATCCAATACGATTACCCATTGGATCCATATCAGGAAGTAGGGACGAGTATGGGAATCCAATTGGATTCCTACGACAATTTCTGCACGGGTATAAGTCAGGTAAAAATTTTGAGCACCATCAAGAGTAAAAGTCCGTTTATTTTCTTATCCTCAATTTTATTACAAATGATTTCCTATCCTCATATATATATATATATATATATATCCATCATGAGTTACGTACGATGTACGCCAGCTCCGTTGGCCTTTGAACTCTTGGACATAAAGAACGTGACATCCGTTACTTCGAGCAGGCTTCGGGTACGTATATCCAGTACAGACGCGCTATGTATACGCGAGGATATAAATCGTAAGAAGTTGACGAATGTGCTAAGATCACGATGGGGAATCGAGAGGTGACTGGCACATTTTGTCGAAGTGCGACGTGTCTACATATGTATATATATATATGTGTGTCTGATTCTTTCAGTATCACTGCGGTGGTCCAGCTGGCGCGATCTCAAGCTTTGCGACGGCTTCGTGGCAATACGCCACTATTTCGATTGATCGATGCGCGCTGCCGAGATTTTCTCCTCGTTCATATATACCTAAATATATATATATATATATATATGCGTGTATACGAGCGAAATTCTTTTCCCGCCAAAATATGTTTACCCGATTGCATAGCAACAAGGACGCGGTTGCAAATATAAGGAGTGAGAAATCGATTTATTGTCTTCTTTTATTTTATTTTTTTTCGAATAATTAAAAATTATTTTTAATTCTCTCGAGCGCGGGTGCGGGCGTTTATAATTTACGCGTTTGTCGCGCGCGGCTTTGCGCCGCGATCATGTCGCGGCCGGGACACACGCGCGCTTAATTGCATCGATATTTTTTTGCCGGGTCGCGCATACATAGACAATGGAAAATCCATCATCATCGTCAAAGCTCAAACAAAAGGGACGTGAGAGCGTCTGCGAGAAAAGAAATAAGGAGGAGGAGGAGGAGGAAGAAAAATGAAAGAGGATGAGCGAAGCTTGTGTGGATCATCGGCTCATATATATGTATAAAAATCCTAAATATATCCCGGTGGTCCATGGAAGAGAGAGGGGGAGAGAGAGAGAGAGAGAGGAGAGAGCGAGGGAGAGGAGAGAGCGAGGGAGAGAGAAAGGTGGTCCTCATATGCCGGGAGAGTCCCGCATTACGGTGTCGCATCAAAGATCATAATCATTTATTTGTATCTGTCGATGGGGCAGATACAAACATACATATATATATATTTACAGGGTCGCCCGGAAAGTGACGGCCAAGAGAAAAATTTATATTTCTCGTAGCAATACTTATCCGAATCACCGCCTTCTATGTTCTACGATCTCTTTCAGTTTTCCATAAAAAAGCATTGTCAGATTTTTTCCAGTTTTTCTGCAGCAAAGGTTTCTACTTTCATTCTCTTTATTACTTTCCTCTTATATAAGTATTTCTTTTATCCTATATTTTTAGATTACACATATCTTGTTCACACGATGATGACACATTTTGTACGGTGTTTTGAGATTTTGAAATACAGCGGAATCTTCTAACACGCATCCGAGCTATATACCGTTTTTTTTCGTCACAGTCCACAACACCTTTCAAAAACGTCAAAAATTCAAAGATAACATGCTGCTGAATTAAAGTTTCGACGTAGGATATAGGAGGTTATGTGCGTTGATGGAATGCTGAGGCAGTTATAAGGCAAGTCCCAATAAGGCCTTATTAGGTCAAGCCTAGTAGGGCCATATCCGTATTGTCTGATATACGGGAGTATAAAAAGGCAGCCTGATCAGGCCGCAGCAAGGTAGCCTTCTTACTCCCGTACTACGGTTTCACTGATCCGGCGGACATCCGGCACCGATCAGGCGTGCTTCATTACGGCATTCTAGACCGCAGCATGATAGCGGCCTGTTGAGAGTTCAGGCTGCCTGATGAAAATTTCTAGTCGGACGACTAGACATGCCCCTCCCTGTCCTGCCCTTTCTCAAGTTATTTGACCATTCCCCATAAGAAACGCTCCAAGAAATTCAGAACCGTGCTGATATAAGCCCTTGCTCATAAAAACGTATCGGGAACGACCTGCTACGTGCCGAATGTTCCCATATGTGCCGCTGAAGCTCCCAAATGGCCACTGTATGACCCTTGCCACATACATATATATATGTGTGTGTGTGTGTGTGTGTGTGTGTTCTGTATATGCACTTGATACTATATAGCACATATCGACGTGTATATATGTGTAGGTGTCTATAAATAAGAATGGCGCGCGCGCAAGTAGTGTACACATACCGGCCTGCAATGTACACGCGGACGAAAGTTTTTCGCAGCGCAAATTTCCGTCCAGAAGGACAGGAATGTGTGTGCGATGCGGAGGCTGCTAACTAATGCCTATAACGGGATTTATTCATGTATCCTGCATGCTCCTTCTGCTGCTTTGGATCTCGCGCCGCTATACAGTTTACCACACACGCGTGCAGACATCCCTGCGCTTTGCGGCATTATCGCCAGAGAGAGAGAGAGAGAGAAAGAGAGAGAGGAAGAGAGCGAGCGAGAGAGAGAGGAAGAACTTGACAATTTTGCACGCTGTGCTGCGATACACGTATGTACCATTTTTATTGCCAAAATCCTTTTACGCAGGTCCACATGTACAAATATATATATATATATATATATATATATATATATATATATATATATATATATATATATATATAGGACCATTTAACGTGGCCACCCCAAATATCTCCGGTGCCTTTAGGGTGACGAAAAAAATGTCACGAGGTAATTTGACTGATTTCGAAGGATTTCCCAATTTTTTTATTGGGAAATATTTATAAACGATGGAGATACAGTAGATTGCACAGACCGCTGTGCAAAAAAGGCCCTTCGCGGTGACCACTCCTGCTCGGGAACAAATCATCTGAAATCAAAAAACCAAGTGAATTTAGTTTTTGTACCGTATTATCTAGTCTTTAATTGAAGGATTCAATAAAATAATGATTTTTGAAAAAATGGTCGCCGATCGAAAGTGATCATCGAAATTTCGGTGAAAAAAACACTCTATTTTCTTTGATATAAAAAAAGTATGCATCGAAAAAAAATCCTTCGATTAAGGACTGCCTTTTGATATACGAAAAATGTCTGTGAAATTTGAAGCAGATCGGTTTAGTTGTTTTTGAGATATTTTGTTCACCGATTCTGAAAAAGTCATTCCGAGAAAAACGCGTTTAAAGTTTTACGTCAGGTATATACGTAGATAAAAGACCTACATGTAAACGCTCATAACTCCCCCAATTTTCAACAGACCGACTTGAAATTTTCAGATAATATTTTTGAAAGGTTATATATTAAGAATACGTCGAAAACGAAAAATCGATTTTTTCAAAAATTCCAACTAGGTGTAACCCCTTAACATCGGATTGGCAGACTCCGTAACCGCTTGTAGCTTGCGATTTTTTGAAATAATAAAAGAGAACCAACTTTTCTGGCTCGGGACCTACTGGAGTGGAAAAGTGATGAATGCTTTTTAAAGTGTTTTGCTATTTGCAAGGGATTCCATGTAGTAAACGACACAGCAGAGCGAGAAGTTGCTCTTATAGAAGAATTTAATCGGGCTATTACATATGATGAAGAACAGAAACAGTATCTGCTGTTAGTCGTCAGCGAACATCGGAAAAACATGCCAAATTTCGAAATCAGTACGATTGCACATGCTGTGAAGAATTAAAGTTACATTGTTATGAATAATATAAACAAATTCGTATTCCGATAAATAGTTTGGAAAAAAAATAAATCATTCAATTTCATTTACTTTCAGAATAATTTTGTTTAAACCCTATTAGCGATCTCCAAATATTTTTCAATTACAGAGAGCCTTTACAATATTTTTTTTTCTTTATTTGTCACAATTTGATAGGATGCCCCGCAAAAAATAAAATAAAAGATGAACCACCCTAATATATATATAAATGTAGGTGCACGTATTTTCTGACATCTGTGGGTACATATAGTACATAGATTTGCCCATTCTGGCTATCACATGCGGCCCTCGGTGAGTTTCGTATACCGTTCTTGGCAAAAGTTCTAATTCTTCGTGTCTCTATAAATATATAGACACTACGAATTAGAAGTGTACCTATATATATATGGCACACACAAATGCCGCACATGCACACAGCACACATAGAAGGAGAGCAAATGAATAACTATGCTGTGTGAACAGCAAGCATCGTTTCTTCGTTTTCCGATCCCCGGGTATGAGCATGCAGGGTAGCGCGCGCGGGAGGGTGTACGGTGCGACGGGGCTTTGGCGAATTTACATTTTTACGGGATTACACAAGGAAGATCGGGGTTGTAAGGGCAATGTGTGCATAGTAAAAGTGTAGTCGGTGCAGAAGAGCAGGCAAGTCGCGGTTCCGTGCGTGAGCTTGGGGATTAACGCCAATAGTTACAACTGTAATAATAGACGGGGGTGCGAAGAATGCTGCGAACGAAGGAAGGGGAGAATCTCCGCAGCGATGATCAGGGGTTGCGGGAATTTTTTTTCTATTTTAATTCTCTTTCGCAGTGCCGGTCTCTATTAGGCTCTCAGGGGCTTTCTCTCTCTCTCTCTCTCTCTCCCCCCCCCCCCTATCTCTCTCTCCCCCCTCTTTTATTATTTATTCCAATTTTTGTTTATATATTTTATTTTCTATCTCATTGCATCTTCTATTATTTATTTTTATATTTATTTCGATCTTTGTTTCTTTAATTTCTGGCTATTTTATTTTTATATCGATTCCTTATTTCTTTAATTTCTGTTTATTTTTTTTTAATATTGTAGCCTTATATTTTTTAAACTTATCTTCATTTATATCGAAAGCTTATTTCTTTAATTTCTGTTTATTTTAGTTTTATATCGAATTCTTATTTCTTCAATTTCTGTTTATTTTTGGTTTATATTGAACCTTTATTTCTTTAGTTCCTGTTAATACTTTTTTTCATATTTCACCCGTAGCTTTATATTGCTCCGAGAGTTTTATCGAGGTTTAATGAATTTGATCAATCAATTATGTCTCTCTCGCTCACTCTTTCAATTATTTGCTCTTCATTCACTACGCTCGCGAAACTCGTAGACAAAAATTTCATTTTTGAATTCAATGCACAGCTTTTCATTGTACGTTTTTATTGGGATTTTCGGAAATCTTTTTGCTTCTCTCTCTATGTCTCACTGTCCCTCTTTCTCTTTCTCCCTCCTTCATTGTTTTGATTTTTCTCTGTCTGTCCGTCTCGCTCTCTCTCTCTCTCTCTCTCTCTCCCTCTCGCTTCGAACTTATTTGACATATCAATTCACGCAGTTACACGTACACATACATACCGAATGAATTTTCAATGCCCGAGAAGTACATTACACGCAGTATGTACGCCGGATATCTATTTACAAGAAAATCCTCTGGGGGGCGATATCGTCGAGGGTATTAGCCATACAGTTCGACAGTTCGTACAATCCGCTACCCTAAACTTTCAGCCCCCTTTCGATACCAGGGATGCTTACATTCGTGTACATCCTGGCCGGTAGTCGGTTTGTATATATACATATATATAATACGCCGTCCGGCACCCATTAAATAAATATATATATATATATGTGTGTGTATATACATATACACAGGGAGCACATGTCGTGCCATATGAACATCTATGACGAGGTTCTATGCCTACTTAACGCCTCGTCTATATACGGGATAATTGATACGCCCAGCATGCTCACGAGCCGTTTGATCGAAAAAAAATGTATATCTTCGACGTACGTGATTGGTCATGCCGTTTTTCTGTTACATCGGTTGTTCATATATATATACGAGGTGGATAAATTAAGTAATGAGACTGGCAACGTACCGTTCGATCTGAAAATACTTGGGACGCGGGATTTGGAGGGGCGGTAAGTGAACATGTGATACGGGTTCAGTACGAGTTTGAACTCGCTAGAGTCATTTGGTTGTCTGTAGCAATTTTTTTTCACGAAACAGTTTTTTCTATTGCGTTCTAAAAATGAGTGACATCAATTTCGAGCAATGGTGTCCTATCAGGTTTTGCTTCAGACTTGGGTAAAGTGCAACGGAAACTTTTGCAAAACTTTAGCAGGCCTACGGAGACAGTGTTTTGTCAAGGGTCCAAGTTTTTCGGTGGTTTAAGGCATTTTCAGAAGGGAGAGAGTCGATTGAAGATCAACTATGCAACGGAAGGCCTTCATCTTCAAGAACTGATGAAAATGTCGACAGAACGCACAAGACGTACTGAAGTTTTCGTAAAAGTTTCCGTTCCAGGGTACCCAAGTCTGAAGTAACCAAGGCTTCAAGCTATTATTGCCTAAAAAATTGTTCAAAATCTATTTGCCAAGCAAACTTTTATATCGCATTTCATCCGTTCAGCGGTTGATTTTCGAAAAATCCTTTCTTAGTGCACATTCACACCTTCACATGAACATATCTTCCAAATTTCATGTTTCAATCTTCAGCGGTTTAGGGTGTGTATTGCCTACATGTCGGTCAGTCGGTCAGTCAGGCAACTGTTTTATATGTATAGATATATATCTTTACGTATATATGTACCCATGCGGAAAATTGGAAGGGTATACCTAATACAATTCGGGGCCTTCAATGGACAATTTGTGGATTCCATAGTAGGTTTTTCGGTAAAAGAGCCGTACCGGGCCTCTATTAGGGAATGGTAGGGTAGGTAGGTTGACTAAAACTATGGTCTAAGTACGGACACCATGTAAAGGCTTTTAAGGGGTCTAGTTGTAGATTCCCTAGTAGCGATTTCCACAATATTACTAGACTTTGCTATTATAGGGGCAAATCACTATAAATTGCTTGACTAAGGAATTTGCGGCATAATAATGATCGAGATCGATTAAATATAATAATTAAACTATGCGTTTAGTAGATGAGCTGTGATGCGTTGAATCAATACACATGCAGTACGTTCATTAGGATATGTATGCATAGATGATATATTTTTTTTATCTCCTCAGTTCTACCTTACAGCCCAGGCGGTTTTTTCGTATTACCCTTTCCTATTGAACGCTTTCCCGTCACTTCTTACCTGTATTTAGTTAACGTAACCTAACTTCCATTGCGTTCATAGTCGTCTTAAGCTACACAATATTCCGCATTTGCTGAGGGTACAGGGAAATTGTGGAAAACCGGTACTAGTTTAGGCGTTCTAATATTCTTTTGATTCTCTGCTGCGCGGGCCTTTTACTCAAGTATCTACACCAAGGTCTCAGAAGTATTGTTCGTCCGATGACTGGTTGATGACCTAACTTCATCAAGGTCCTAGTCTGGAAGCCTTACATATGCCATTAGTGGCCGGTCACATTTTGCTACCGAGGGCCATTGAAGGCAAAATAACGAGGGCCTTTAAAATTGCCTCAACGGTGCTTCATAAAAATTATTGCAGCCACATGCGTATGTGCGTGTGTGTGCACTGTGAAAAAGAAATGTGTTATTTCAATACATTTGAGGCTTAGAATTCTGTCGCATATTTTGACACGTTTGATCCCGCGTTGTTCTAATGAACGAACTGCATGCGAGTTGGTTTAATGCATCACAGCTCGTCTACTAAACGTATAGTTTAATTATTATATTAATCGGTCTCAGTAATTATTATGCCACGAAATTCTTTAGTCAAGCAATTTATACTGATTTGTCCCTATAATAGCAAAGTCTGGTAGTATTGGGGAAATCGCTACTAGGGAATCTACAACTACACCCCTTAAAGGCCGTTACTTGGTCTTCGTACTTAAACCATAGTTTTAGTCAACCTACCTACTCTACCATTCCCTAATAGGGCCTCGGTCTGGCTCTTTTACGGAAAACCCTACTATGAAATCCACAAACAATCCATTGAAGGCCCCGAATTGTATTAGGGATGCCCTGCCAATTTTCCGCACCGGAGCCCGCTAAGCGGTCACCGCTCCGAGTATCGCCCATGCACAACGCTGCTTAATTTGGAGGACTGCCAGAGCCGGACCACGACCACCCATCTACCAGTGTCGTTTATGTATATATATATATATATATATCGATCTCTAGGGTTGGAGAACGTAAATTGAGTTTCGTTAATCAACAAGACGGATTCGAAGATCAAAGAGCAGTCGAGCCAGCAACATCGAACTCGTATAAACTGCATGCAAATTGAGGGAGAGAATAAAAATGCGAGTTTTTTCCGGCTTTCAACCCCCTTCGCTTTTTCTTCAGTCTTATTTTAATCTCCCTTGCTATCTTGCTCTCTCTCTCTCTCTCTCTCTCTCTCTCTCTCTCTCACTCTGTCTCTCTCGCTTATTTTCTTACACTTCGGTGGTCTCGGTCTTCCGCGCGCACTCTTCATTGCACGGCACAATAATCTTCCTCCTTCCCGTCAAACCGAGACGTCTCATTCCCAAATGAGAGGCGCGCCATTCGGAGGAAAAAGTTAAAGGGTCGCTAAAAACTGCGGGGGCTTTGTGTATCCGGAGATGCGAACCCCTCGGTATGAGAGAAGGGTAGAGGTAACTGGTCGTGAATTTGCGGTCGAATTGTTTTCGACTATCGTCCGCATTTTTCGCGGTATAGTTGAGGTGTGCTTAAATCTATTATCATGGTTACTTTGCAGTCAGGTCTACTATTATAGTTGACATCTACGCAGGTCTACTATTATAGTTGACGCGTACTTGAATTGACAATTATATTCACTATGCACGCAAACCTACTATTACTATAGTTTCTATACACTCGGATCTACTACTATTATAGTTGCCATGCACGTGAATTTATAATTATAGTTTATATGCACACAAATTTATTATTTATATTTGAATGACCCTGGTATTAAAGGTGACGTGCACGCAGCTCTACTATTGTAGTTGACGTGCATTTGAATCTACTATTATAGTTGCAACGCGCTCAAGCCTACTGTAATTATAGTTTTCGTGCACTCAGATCCACCATTATTATAGTTGCCACGCACTCGAATCTACTATTATAGTTGTCATGCACTCAAACCTACTACTATTATAGTTTCCATGCACTCGAACCTGCTATTATTATAGTTACCTGCACTCATACCCAATCTTATAGTTGCCGTGCACTTAAACCTACTATTAGATGTATGACTTAATTTTTTCAGATTTTTCAGCAAATTTATTTAGTATAAAAAAATAGAGAACAAGAAACTTAATCTTGGAAATATTGTCCATCGTTTTCTATGACCTTGCGCCATCTCTCAGGTAACATACGAATGCCGTCGCGAAAGAAACTTGCAGGCTTCGAGGCGATAAAGTCATCGACGAATTTACGCACATCGTCCAGCGTTTTGAACTGTTTATCCACTAAGGCGTACTGCATTAACCCGAACAAATGGTAGTCGGATGGGCCCAAGTCTGGTGAATATGCCGCGTGCGGGAGAACTTCCCATCCTAAGTTCAAGAGGGTCTTCTGAGTCGCGCGAGCAACGTGAGGTCGAGCGGTCACGCCAAGCAACGTGAGGTCGAGCGAGTCACGCCAAGAATTGGTCTTCTTGGCGTGCACTCGAATCTACTATTACAATTCTATTACTCATTACTACTATTATTTATGTGCACTCAGATTTTCTGTTATTATGGTCGACATGCAAGCAGATCTACTATTATACGTGCAATGCACTCAAACCTACTATTGGAGTCGCTATGCACTCCGATCTACGATTACAGTTGTCATGTACTCTGATCTACTATTATAGTTGACATGCATTCAGATCTACTATTATAGTTGCCAGGTACTTGAACCTACTATTATTGTAGTTTCTGTACACTCAGATCTACTGTGCAATATTCAATATTCAAATGTGCAATATTCAATACAATACTCACGCAACTATTGCATAATTAATCCCGTGGTAGAGAACGAAAATTGCAGAGAACATAATTTTATAATTGTTACTTATAATAATAGCTGGCGAAGAACTCAATAAAATCTACTATAAATCAACATTCAAATCTAGAAGAAATCTAAATAAATAAATTTGAAGTTAAATGTATGTATTCTGTTTTTTTTAAATATGCTCTTAAAACTACGTACAGTGGGTAAAACAAGTATTTGCACACCGCGTGTTTTTCAAATTGTCCTGCGAAAAAAGAATAAACTGCTTTAGCATTTTATTTTTTTTAGAAATTTTTTGCCGAACATTTTATTTTTCTTCGAAAAAAAAATGCTAAATTATTATTTTTTCTATGCAAGGTAATTTGAAAAACACGCGGTGTACAGATACTTTTTTTACCCACTGTATATCGACACAATAGGTGTGTTTTATATTTTACATGGATAATCCGAGTATACGAGAGACTGAATGCGACAGGACCGCTCGTCGAGCCTTTTTCCACTGCTCGTGGTCTCTCTCTCTCTCTCTTTCTCTCTCTCTCCTCTCTTATTCTCTATTTTACACTCCCTGGCCTCGTAGACAATGGAAACGCAATAGCAGAGACAGTGAACTCCCATTCGCCCAGTGCATAATCCGCAAATTGAAACTTTCGCGTCGACGGCTTTTCCGGTAGGCTTGTCAAAGACAAAAAAAATATATATGTATAGCAAAATTTGTGCTACTCTTACGGAATAATACAATGTGCGGTGGGTGCTCGGTGAACTCTCGACGGCCACGAGTACGGTGGATTTGTCGTTCAAGAGCCTTTTTGAAAAAAGATTCAGTATTCGCGAACCCAACGATTTACGCGTCGAAGGAGATTGGAACTTGGGTGACGTCGAAACCTCGACGATTGATCTGTTTCAATGAACAATACGATTTATCCACTTCGTCGATTTTTTTGACGCTCGAATGCAATTGATTCCCAATATTTGAGCGCCAGGCAACGCTGATTTTTTTGTTCGTACCCATTTTTTTTATTTTATCGTAAAAAAATCAAGACCGATATCGATATCGATGCCAATGCCGATACCAATATCGATACTCGCATTTGAACTAAAGGTCTTTGCAAAAAATCACTCGAAATCGATATTTCGACTGATCCGTATCGTCCCGAGCAATTGTAACTCCGCTCGCGCAGTTCCCCGATCAGCGTTAGGTGTACAGTTTTGTGCCCAAAGGGCGTATGGGGCTAATGGGATTAGACGAGGGTGTTTCCGAAGCTTCGTAGCGTAGGTATAGGGGTTGATTCGTCAGAAGGGAAGGGGACACCCATCGGCATACAAGTGGTTCAAATAATCTTGCTTGGTGCCGTATCTACTGTGCTATTCCGTACATACCCTACTATTACGCGTACATCCAACCGAGAAATACTCCTACTGCATTCATAGTTTTTCAATTGCTCATGCTGTCCCACGTACATTTGCTCCAATCATCGATGAAACGGTTTTTAACTATAAGACTGTTATAGTTATTGTTGTTATTGTTACTATTACCATGACAATTACTATTGCTATGCTAGATAAAACGGCTTTGAGTATAAGAGTCATTATCATTAATTATCATTATTATTTATTATTATTACTACGAGTGCTATAATATTATCATTATCGTTACTGAAATTCTTGTTCTAATGACAATAATAATAGTTACTATTATTGATATTATTGACGACTGATTGTTTGATTGATTGATGAATCATTGATTTGATGATTTATTTGATAATTGATTTGATTGATTGATGAATAATTGTTATTATTATTATTGATATTATTGTTACTACAAACCAGCGGTTCTTAAACTGTGTTTCGCGGAACCCAAGGGTTCCGTGGGAAAGTCATCGGGGTTCCGCGAATTACTTTTTGTCATTAAAGCATTGTTTTAAGCTATAAAAAAAAGAGGGTGCGTGGTACGCAGGCGCGTAGGAAGTGAAACTTCTAATACTGAGTGCGTAATACGTGTAGAGAGAGAAAGAATGACAGGGAGAGGCAATTGTGGGAAAAGTGGAAAACTGCAAGAGATTTTTCAATATACATAAATGGAGTTTTTTATTCATAATTATTAAATATTAAATTATATAATATTCTAATAACATTATTTATCAGTCGTCAACGGGTTATTTGAATCTACTATATCTACGATGGGATTATGGTAACTAAAATAAGAAACAATACCAGATTGTGCTGAAAAAATATATAAAACATAATGATTGAATTTTCTTAAATTGAAAAATTACAAGTTTAACTTTTATTCATTTCATTTTCGATCAAAAACTTAATTCTGCATTGACGATTCAATTATAAATTTGGAATTCAACGATTGCAATTAAAATTCAATTGGATTCAATTTTTTCTCATTTTTAATTTCATTTAACCGCTAACGAGGCTCATAATCTTAAATTTATGTTAAATTCACATGAAATTTTTTGTTGATTATTTTCATTCATCATTTTTGTCGTCATTTTTATTATTATTTTTATTATTTATGAATGATCGAAATGATTAAGAATAATAGAAAAAGATAAAACGTACCTTCAGATAACCTAGAACTCGGTGGATTATTTCCACAATTATTAGCCATTTTCCACTTTTCACACTTTCAGTGTTTTAAATTGTCACTTTCAATATTCATCACACATCACTCACCTCATATATTTTACAAAATATTTTATAAAAAATGAAACGAACAGCAACAAGCAATGCCTGCGGAGCGTCACTCGAGGCACACTTCAAAAACATTTGCTGAGAAGCAGAAGCAAAGCAAGAATGTTTTTGGAAAGGTTGCTAGTGACGCGCCGTATGGTTCATCGTATACCATGGAGATACTAGTGCGCATGCGCACTCCTCTCCTTTCACTCACTGGCTATCTCTCTCTCGCTCTCTCTTTCTTTTCCCCCACAACGGTAACGTTATAAAGTAACGCAACTGTTAAACGCGAGAACCTCGTATAAGAAGTTTCACTTCAAAAATTATGTTTGGCATACGTGCATTGAAAACAGCAAAGTTGAATGTTTTCCACTTTTATTTAATTTTCTGAAAGAAAACGAGTTAGAATCACCAAATGAAAATTAAAATATCATCATGGGACATTTAGTAAGCCTGCCGAAGTCTTTATCAGATTACTTCCCGAATTATTTTGATAATAACAACGAGTGGGTACAAAATCAATTTGTCGATAAAAGTAAACCTACCATGCTAGCCGTACTGGCATATGAATCATTGATAGATGTTCAGAGCACATCCGCACTAAACACACGTTTTTATCTGTGCCATTTAATGAGTTTTGGGTTAGTGATAAAAGTGAATATCCTGAAGTTGCCAAAAAGGCAATCCTAACCTTGCTCCATTTTGTAACAACGTATCAACGTGAAGTAAGCTTTTCCGCGTATGCCTATACGAAAAATAAATTTAGTTCTAGAATGGATGCTGCCTCAGATATACGAATACAATTAACACATGGGTCATCAAGCCCCGGGAGTAATCAGTAAAAACACTTTTTTTTTTGCAAAATTCGACTTTATTCATCAACATAGTCACCTTCCACAGCCATACAATCATTTTTACGTTTTTCTAAACGTTCGATGCCTTTCTTATAGAACGATTTGTCTTTTGCCTCTAAATAGGCTTCAGTTGCGGCTGTAACCTTATCATCGGAGCCAAATCTCTTTCCCTGGATCATCTTTTTGAGATCTGCGAACAGGTAGAAGTCAGATGGGGCCAGATCTGGTGAATACGGAGGGTGTGGAAGCAATTCGATTCGTAAATCGTTCAATTTCACCATCGTTTTCATCGACTTGTGGATCGCGCATTGTCTTGGTGAAACAGCGGTTTTTTCTTTGCCATGTGAGGCCTTTTCTGCTTGATCGCGGCATCCAATCGATCCAATAATGCAATGTAGTAGTCGCTGTTGATCGTCTGGCCCTTTGGAAGAAAATCGATGAGCAAAATTCCGTGCGTGTCCCAAAATACAGAGGCCATGGCCTTGCCTGCTGACTGCTGTGTCTTCGGACGCTTTGGCCGGCTTTCGCCCTCTCCTCTCCACTCGGCTGACGCTCTTTTCGACTCCGGCGTATAGTGATGAATCCATGTTTCATCCATTGTTATGTACCGACGGAAAAAATCCTTTTTATCACGCGTAAACAGCTTCAAACAGCGCTCCGAATCATCAATTCGTTGTTGTTTTTGTTCCACTGTGAGCAAACGCGGCACCTACTTGGACAAAAGTTTTTTCATACCCAAGTTTTCATGCACAATTTTGAACACGGTGCCTTTTGATATCTTTAAGATGTCAGCTATCTCTTGCAACTTCACTTTACGATCGGACATAACAATTTTCAGAATTTTTTGGATGTTTTCGGGTGTACCCACCTCCATTGGACGACCTGAGCGCTCCGCGTCTTTGGTGGTTGTTCGACCGCTTCTAAAATCCGCATACCATCGGCAAATGGTTGTTTTCGATGGGCACTTTTCCAGGTAACACTTTTCAAGCCATTGCTGAGCTTGAACGGTATTTTTTCCCATTAAAAAACAGTGTTTGAAAAACAAATGTAGCGTCACTAAACCTCCAATATCTCGAGAACGACTGAATCGAATGTCATGAAATCTTTACACGTATCTTTTGAAGGTTGGTACTACCGAAAAACAAAAGCGGCATGGCATTGGCGGCGCCATCTGTGTGTCAGTCCCGGGACTTAATGACCCATGTGTTATTAAGCATAAAACCAAACTTTAAAACAATAATTGATAAAACAGTAAAGCAGTTCCATTCGTCTCATTAATCTTTGTTTGAAATATCTTTCTTAATAAATGTTTTTACTCTCATTTTAAATTGCAGTATCTTTTATTTTTTATCATTTGGTATGGCGTCCAGTAAAATCAAAATGATTTATCGAGTGCTCCGTGGCCTTAAAATTTTAGAAACCGCTGCTATAAACGATTATTGTTATTATTATCCCAAATTTCAATTTCCAGTGACAGGGGGGTGGGGAAGGGTGGAGGCCGATCGTAAAAATTGATGAAAATCAGTGTTGTCAAATTTGATAAAAATGTCAAAAAATAGAGAAAAGAATCACGTCAAGAGTTCAACCCCATCGGGGATCGTAACAGTGGATGCGGATTTTCGTCAAGTTGTCAATAATCATAATCATTTTTTGCCCTTGTAACGAAAATACAACGCCCCGCTGTCGGTAAACCGAAAGATCCAATACTCGTGTGCCATTTGTCCGTATTGTCGATGCTACGGTGGTCGGGATGCGTCTACAAATGGACAGAAACTCGATGTGGGCGCGTTTACGCGACGCTACCGTGGGTTAGCCCTTTGACCGGGTATTTGGTATAACGCAATTCACAAATCGATCGCACATATATTATATATATATATATATATATATATGCTCGAGGAGAGAGAAGAGCATGTATATAATGACTGGAATTATCGGGGCTCGACGAAAATTTCGGGGCCCTGCCTATGATCGCGTTTTGACGTTTTCCTTTGACCGAGACACCCATAACATCATTGTTGGCGTTGCACGAGGGTGCATATATTTCTGTTACTTTGTCTTCTTACCGTACACGTGTATTTTCCTCACTTTGCCATTTGCCATTTTCACTCATATAATATATACATAAAGGGTGTCTCAAAATGACCTGACATTTTAATTTATTAATAAAACGTATTATTTATTTGAAAAGAACGAGTATTTTTGTTTTAATATAAGGTACAAACATGGAGGTTATGTGTGGAATACCATATCCGATAAATGGCCGCCTTGTCCCTGTTTGCAAAAGTTCACTCTTTTGACGAATTTTTCAATAACATTTTTCCATAATTGCGGACTAATTTCATTAATGCGTCCAGTTGCTTCCTTGAGCTCCGGAACAGTCTGTGGATCATTGGCATACACTTTTCCTTTCAGAAAACTCCAAAGAAAGAAGTCCAATGCCGTCAAATCGCACGATCTTGGTAGCTCTTGGTAGCCAATTCATATCGCCGCGGGGCGAGATAATACGAGCATGAATCTTTATCTGCAATAACTGCATAATTTTCACATTTTCTATGCGTTGCTCGATATATAACGGTTATTATTATTATTCGTATTGTTGGAGTTGTTATATTTATGATTACTACCACTGTTGGCATTTGTTATTGTCATAACTAGTATTGTTACGAATATTGCTACTTCATATGTATATTTATATATACAGTGGCGTGCAAAAGTTTCGAGCCACCCTATTTTTTTGAGTCAAGTGATAAAATATTGAATTCCTGAACCCGTTAATTATTTCAAATTTTTTTGTGTGGCATATTATTTGTTTACAGTGTCGAACGTGTTTCGTCGGTGTGCACAAGTATCGGGCCGCTATTTCGCCCGGCTTCGTACGCACAGTTTGTTTGTATTTTCTTTCGTACTACACGGAGAGAATTAAAAAGTAATTTTTGTCGTGAATTTCACGGTAAAAATTACCGTGATATATTTCAATATGGTGACAAGTGAGAAAAGCATAATAATTCGTATGCGACAAGTTTTTTTTTAACTCACGTTACAGAAAACTTCAAATACGTAGCTAAAATTTTACTATACAAGAAGGGTAGCGCGCACGGTAATTTTTACCGAGAGCACAATACATTTTCCTATAACACTCATTAAATTTTATAATAAATCTTAAAATAACTGTTATAAAGACGATACTTTTTTATAGACATTTTTGAAAGGCATAAAATAATAAAATGCATAGTAAAATTTCGCTGATATTATATATTTTTTAAATTTAAGTTTTGCGTATTTTGTTACACATCAAAATTTACTAGAAAATCTGGTAAAATTTTCTATCTGAAGAAGAAATTTTATTTTATTTTCGTGAAAATCTGTGTTTTACTCAGTAATAATAAGCGAAGTTTCAGGGTTGTCATCTGGTTACCGTTACTGCACGGTAATTTTTAATATTTAATTCTCTCCGTGTAGCTTCAAAACCTGCATGACAATAAAAAATCAGTATAATTTTGGTCGCGATGGTGAAGCACATGAATATTAAGGTCTGTAAAATCGTGTTAAAACTTTCTTCAGGAGGAAAGATTTCTCGCGATATTGCGACTACTTCATCCATTAGAAAAAGTACGCTCAATTGTATTATTCGTAAATATAAATTAACAAATTCGTTGTGTGACAAAAGTAGAAGTGGTAGACCGCGAAAAACTACGAAATACATTGAATTATAAAAATGATAGAAAGGAAGTGCGTTATGAATCCACAAAAAACTGCAGCAGGCATTTCGAGAGAATTACGTAGTAAAAATCGTGCCGAAATTAGTCGAAGTACAGTATCCCGACGTCTGAAGGCTGTAGGACTGATTGGACGCATTGGTGACGAAAAACCACCAAATTGAATTTTCCAAAAAAATATCAGCATTGGACAGCGTCAGATTGGTGGTAAGGGCTTTTTTCCGATGAATCCAAATTTCAATTATTCGGAAGTGATGTTCGAAAGTACGTGAGACGTTCAACAGGTACCAGATTCAACGTGAGGTATCAAATTCCTACCGTAAAACACGGTGGCTGGAACATTAAAGTTTGAGGAACATTTTCTGACAACGACGTTGGTCCGCCGGTAGAAATTCAAGGCAATATGGACGCTACAATGTACAGAAATATATTGCAAGATCATATGCTTCCATTTGCAATGAAAAAAAATATCGCGTCGTTTGGTTTTTCAACACGATAACAACCCCAAACATGCTTCACGTCATGTAAAAGACTTTCTTCAAAGACGAAAAGTACGCCTTCTCAACTGGCCATTGCAATTACCAGACTCAAATCCGATTGGGCATTTGTGGCAAGACCTAAAATATCGTGTTGGAACAAAAAATCACTCTAACAAGACGAAATAACACCCCTAATTAGGGGTGCAACGGGGTGTTGAAGTTTGTATGAGAAAATCGAATTCCCTGCTTTTATCTCAATGAAAATCGGAAAATATGTTTTTAGAGGGTGTTGAGGTGCACTAAGGAACGATTAGCTTCTTATCATAAGTTATCATAAGTTATGAACAATGTAAATCTCTAGATACAGCAGAGAATAGTAGTATTACGTAAGCCCAGCCGAGTCGGCACCCTCTTCGTCTCGATATGCCGCGGCATCCCTCAGAGAGATAATAGTGTGTTAGCGAAGGATATATAGAGAATAGCAAAATACCTGTGCGCGAGATTGGCGCTGAACACCTGGAGTTTCGGAGGGCAGGGAGCGGCTGGGGTTGGTTGGTTGAGAGAGGGAGGAAGGGAGGGTGGGGGGGGAGCTTGTTTGGGATTTGAGATTCACAATTTCGGGAGCGCGTGTGCCGGAGGGTGCTGAGCAGAATCGCGGTGTGGAGAATTGACAAGAGCGCGTGGAGGAAGAGAAAGAGAGAGAGAGAGAGGCAGCTATCGTAGGGAGGGTTTGACGGAGACACTCAGAGGGTTGCTCGGAATTACAGTGCTGTATACACATCGCAAAACATGGCGGATGTATGTCGCTTAAGCTGTGTCACGAAAATCGAGGGAAATTTCGCCGCGTCTCATTCTTCTCACTTTGCCAGAAAAAAAGTCTTTTTTTTTCTTCATAATTCAATTTTGACTCGTATTTTTTTCGGAATTTTTTTTTGTTTGCTGCGTTCGCTGATTACTCGCGGAAATTTGGCTCAATGTTCGATGTTGAGTTCTCTTTCATGCATGTTGAATAAAAATGTGGCCTCCTCGTACGGAGGAATCGTCTTGTTTTATTGATTTCAGACCCTTCCCCAGCTAGTCCCGATCCTTCGTTCCCTTTTGCATTTTTCCTGCTTTGTGTAGACTTTTATTGGATTTCCCGACGCTGTTTTTTTTTCATTTTTTGCTACCGTAGATATTATAGGGCTCGCTTCCATTTGCCCTTCCGCCCTAGATATATATATATATATATATATATATATATGATTATTAATATTGCATTGCTATTATTATAATATCATTGCAATATTGTTGTTGTTATAGTAGTTATTATCTACTGCTTTTGTAATCATTCATAGTATTGTATGTATATATGCAGGGTGGACCATTTAACGTGACCACCCCAAATATCTCCGTTGCCTTTAGAGTGACGAAAAAAATGTCAGAAGGTAATGTGATTGATTTTGAAGGGCTGATACAGTGGTGTAAAATCCATTTTTGTCAAGGTCATAGTTTTTACGTTCTCAAGGTCATCAATGGTTTTTCAAATGGGAACATGTTTTTTTTAATTAAGACGTTGTAGCTGATATTCAGACGAATCCAACGACCTATGATATCATGACCTTGAAATGATTTTTCACCAAAATACACGTGTAAAAACGGGAAATCGTGATGGTATTGACAATAAGAATATCCGAATAATGTAATTGAATTTTTTGTGCAGAAAATGTATTGTAACAAATGTTCGAAGTGATGGCCATTAACCTCGACACATTTTTGAAGACGTTGGATGAATGATTCTCTTGACCTTCGAATAGTTTCTGGTGTGATAGCGGCGCAGGTTATCCAATGGATACAATAATGTCAATAGTCGGAGAAGTTTCTGATGTTTGTGAAATACTGGCACTGTAACGTAGTAAAACTGCAGTAGATGAAGAATGTTTACCATCTACCAATATTAGAAACGGTAGACAAGTGTATTCATCCAAAGTAACATGTAATAACCGTATCGAAAATGGTAGCCTGCGCGGCTAGTACACCAGAAACTATTCGAAGGTCAAGAGAATCATTCATCCGACGTATTCAAAAATGTGTCGAGGTTAATGGCCATCACTTCGAACATTTGTTGCAATAAATTTTCTGCACAAAAAATTCAATTACATTATTCGGATATTCTTATTGTCAATACCATCACGATTTTCCGTTTTTACACGTGTATTTTGGTGAAAACTCTTTTCCAGGTCGTGATATCATAGGTTGTTGAATTCGTCTGAACATTAGAACGAATATCTTAATAAAAAAAACATGTTCCCATTTGAAAAACCATTGATGATCTTGAGAACACAAAAACTATGACCTTGAAAAAAATGAATATTTCACCACTGTATCAGCCCTTCGAAATCAATCAAATTACCTCTTGACATTTTTTTCGTCACTCTAAAGGCAACGGAGATATTTGGGGTGATCACGTTAAATGGTTCACCCTGTATATATATATATTATTATTAATATTATATTGCTATTATTATGATTATATCCAGGGTAGCCTGAAAAGTGACGTCCAAAAGACAAATCTAAATGCGTCGTATTAATACCTATCCGGAATCATTCCCATCTATGTTCTACAATTTTTTTCACTTTTCGAGAAAAAAGCATTCTTCTTTTTTCACTCACTCGGAATTCGCTTGAAATGAGAGAGAGAGCTCTTATCCAAATTCGAAATCAAACTGAACGACAACCTCGATTGAGCTACATACGATACAGATTAACGCGAGTTGGTAAACAAACAGAAGGTATTCGAAGTGTTGTAGATGACTACGATCTCCGATATCTCTCATTTTAAGCTAATTTCGAACACCTATTAAAATGAAATACAAATCTAAATATCTTGGATCACTACTAAATATTTGGCAGTGATTCGAGATATTTAGATTTGTATCATCGATACTGACCTTGAATGACCTTGAACGACTTTGACCCCCAAATGTTTTTTATGCGGCTTGAGGTGCTCCACAAGATGGTTGGAAAAAAATGTACCATTCCCTTTAAAAAAGTGGAGGTGATCTTCACTGTGCGTCAGCGGCTCCACCGAAATAAAAAAAAATGGTCGCATCTGATGGCCCCATTCACACCGTACAACTTTTGTCTGGAACATTTTTTTGTGACGTCGATAATTACCGAGTTATTTCGGGTGGCAGAGATAAAATGGACACCCTGTATATACATTAGGTGTATGACTTAATTTTTACAGATTTTTTCTTTGAGCTTAAAATTATATTTATTTAAAATAGAAATATTTTCGCAGTCTTTTGTGGTTTTGAAAGGATTGGATGCAAGGTTTCAGAATACCGAACGACAAGTCTACGTGAGTTACATAACCTCTCAGAATAGCAGAGTTTACGATGGCAACTGATAAACAGCACATTCGGCACTGCATTTTATACGAATTCCAACAAGGAAAAAATGCTTCTAAAGCACGGGAATCAATTTGTAGTGTTCTTGGTGCCGACGTTGTGTCTTATGAAACGTGTAATTATTGGTACAAACGTTTTAGAAGTGGTGATTTCGATCTTAGTGATCAGCCGCGCCCTGGTCAGGATATGAAGGGTGTGCTTTATTACGAACTCCTGGAAACTGGTCAGACGGTGACTGCGGAACGCTACAGTCGACAATTGAACAAACTGAGCAAAGAACTTGATCAGAAAAGGCTATTTTCTGGGCAAGGAAACAGGCAAGTCATACTGCTGCATGACAACGCTCGACCTCACGTTGCTCGCGCGACTCAGAAGACCCTCTTGAACTTGGGATGGGAAGTTCTCCAACACGCGGCATATTCACCAGACTTGGCCCCATTCGACTACCATTTGTTCCGGTCAATGCAGCACGCCTTAGTGGATAAACAGTTCAAAACGCTGAACGATGTGCGTAAATTCGTCGATGGCTTTATCGCCTCGAAGCCTGCAAGTTTCTTTCGCGACGGCATTCGTATGTTACCTGAGAGATGGCGCAAGGTCATAGAAAACGATGGACAATATTTCCAAGATTAAGTTTGTTGTTCTCTATTTTTTTATATTAAATAAATTTGCTGAAAAATCTGTAAAAATGAAGGCATACACCTAATACGTCTATGTTTTTTTTTCCCGGAGATATCGCCGATCCCAGGACCTCTCGCACTCCCGGGGACGACGATCGAAGGACGAGACTGCGACGAATATACATGGGCGAGGACGGAGAAGAAAAAAGAGAAGAAAAAAAGCTCACGGCGCTAACCCCGTGCTGGCGCAGAGTTGAGGGCGAGTAGATCCAGGCAGGCAGAAGAATGAAATGATCGAGTTATGCCTGATTGCCGCTTGTTGTTCCAGCTCGATAAACCGGACTCGGTGCCTCGCGCCCTTATAGTACGATCCCCACGGCATGTATCCCGCAACGACGGTGACGAACACAGCATTCGTGGGACGCAACTTGAATTCGCAGCTCTCCCCAATTTTACGGATACTGCCAAGTCGGCTGGTTTCACTCCCTCTGTGTCCTCTGTCACTCCCTCACTTTCTATCTCTCTTTCTCTCGCTCTGTCTCTTTCTCTCTCTCTCTCTCTCTCTCTCTCTCTCTCTCTCTCTCTCTCTCTCTGTTTGAAAACTTCAAACATAATACGCTGCTGAGTTAAAGTGTCGACGTAGGATATAGGAGGTTATGTGCGTTGATGGAATGCTGAGGCAGTTATAAGGCGAGTCCCAATAGGGCCTTATAATTAGGTCAAGCCCTAGTAGGGCCATATCCGTATTGGCATATACGGGAGTAAAAAGGCACCCTGATCAGGCCCCAGTAAGGTAGCCTTGTTACTCCCATACTACGGTTTCACTGATCCGGCACCGATCAGGCGTGCTTTATCACGGCATTCCAGATCACAGCATGATAGCGGCGTGATCAGTTTTCAGGTGGCCTGATCAAAATTTCCATTCGGGACGCCTACCCGACTAGACATGTTTGAAGGCACGCTTCTCTCTCTCTCTCTCTCTCTCTCTCTCTCTCTCTCTCTCTCTCTCCCATCTCTCATGGCTATAGTGACAAGTCTATTTTTTTACAGAGAGGTAGCGGCATCATGAAAAAGAAGGGCTGATCTGCCTGACAATTAATTTCGCATTTTTTTATATTCTCTCCTTCTTTAGCGTGTAATACTGTCCGTTCGCAAATACCTTGCGACTCTTTGGCGTGCGATCGATCGATCGCCGTTAATAATATTTAAGTGTGATTTCGGGGTGACCGTGATAGCGCATGAGTGAAGAAAGGAGAATGAGAGAGCGAGCGAGAGAAAGAGAGAGAGAGAGAGAGAGAGAGAGAGAGAGAGAGAGAGAGAGAGACAGAGAGAGAAAAATGAGTCCACGAGCAACCGTCTCCACGCAGCCAATCATCCGCGCTGACACAACATTTTTTATTCAAACTCCATTTACACCTTTCCTTACCATCCGCTCCCCCCTCCTCGCCCCCTTTCCCCGCCATTCCTCACAATTATTTTCATAATACTTCCTTGGATTTCTTAATCGTCCTTTTTCGACGGAAAATGAACCGCTCAATTAGGGAAGACAGGTGCGCGGGTTTCGTTTTGTCGGCGTACCGCACGCGCGAAGGATTCGCGATCTCGGCATGGTATAATAATAATAATAATAATAATAACAATCAATTATATATATATATATATAATTTTTGTCATTGATATTATGATAATTCATTATTGCTATTATTTTAATTATTAGACGAAAATTGATTAATATGCAATGATATTGTTTTCTTTCCAATATTTTGTAATTATTTCCTTATTTTGTATTATTTTTTAATATTATTTCTTCATTTTATATATATACTAGATTCCGCCCGCGGCTTCGCCTGCGTGAAATTTTGCTTCAAGTTTTTAGGTCGAGCACTTCAACACCCCGTTGCACCCCAAATTAGGGATTGTTTTGGAAAAGCCTAAAATATGCGTTGTATTATTTGTTTAGAAGAATATTTATACCAAATTTCAAGTTGATACGCGCAAAAACGTTTTTTTTCATACAAACTTTCGTACCCCATTTCATCTCCTTAGGAGTTGATTTTCGAAAAATCCTTTCTGAGTGCACCTCTACACTTTCTAAGGAACATATCTTCCAAATTTTCATTTTTCTATCTTCAGCCGTTTAGGCTGTGTGTTGTTTATATGTCAGTCAGTCACGGAATTGTTTTATATCCATAGATTTTTTTTTCTACGTTCCAACGTATACCGTTGCGGGTTTTTACGTATTATCCCTTTCTTGAGCCCTTTCCTATCAAGCCCTATCCGCACTTGATCAATCTAACCTAACTTCCGTTGCGTCCACAGCCGTCTTAAGGCGGTAGAACTGTGTGGGCATTTTAAAAAATCTTTTTTCCACATCGTGAATCCCTGCACGATCAAAAAGAGGAGCTCGTCGGTCCTGGTATTGCAGATTGAACGTACGTCTATGAGAACCAAGTTTTATCTTGTTCCAACACTTTAAACGCGTTTTTCTCGAAAAGATGTTTTTGAAGTTGGTTGAAAAGATTATATATACAAAAGGTATTGTACGAATCGGGTTGCAATTTTTTTGTAACCATCTACAGACATAACCTGACGTCTCGACGTAGTGGATTTTTTAAATTTTGTTTCATTGGGTTCTTACAGCTGGTGATACAACAAAAAAATACACCGAAAAAATGACATGTCGCATAGAAGCACGCCATTTTCAAAATTGTCAAAATTTCGCAAAACCCCTACGTTAGGACCTTGACAACTGGACTAAAAATAACGCAATAATACGCAATTTTGTTTTAAGACGTGTGCAAATTAAGTAATGAGACTGGCAACTTGGAGGGGCGAGAGGTGAACATATGATAAGTCTTCGGTACGAGTTTGGACTCGCTAGAGTTGTTTGGATGTCGTTTGGTTGTCCATCTCAATTTTTTTTTCGTGAAACAGCTTTTTCCAGTGCGTTCTAAAAATGAGTGACATCAATTTCAAGCAACGGTGTGCTATCAGATTTTGCTTCAGACTTGGGCACAGTGCAATGAAAATTTTTGCAAAACTTCAGCAGGCCTACGGACACAGTGTTTTATCAAGGGCCCAGATCTTTTGGTGGCTTAAGGCATTTTCGGAAGGAAGAAAGTCGATTGAAGGTGAACCACGCAGTGGAAGGCCTTCATCTTCAAGGACCGATGAAAATGTCGCTAGAATCCGGGATCTTGTGCGTTCACCATAAAAATTCGTACGATACTCGACGAAAAAACTTCTCTAATCTCTTGTGATTGCAATACTCGCCTTCGGCGCGTTCTGCAAACTCACACTCGTAAGAAATAGTCTTTTCGTACTCGTGTCATAATAATATTATTTTTTTAGAGAATCAACAAATTCCGATTGAGAATTTCAAATAAAAAATTGAAATAAAAACATGCGGAATCCACTTGGATTCCAATGTGCGGCGTTCCTACCAAATCTGTGGACTCCCCAACAAATTTCTCTATGGGAGAGTGTTACAGGAAGGTTGCCGCCGGAGTTGCGAATCGGCGTGCAGTCTAGCTTCGCGTATAGTTTCTCTTTGACAGAAATTAAAATGAAGAAAAATGCAAATTTAAGAGAATGGCAATCTTTGATATAGATTGTGCATTTATTTCAATTTCTGTTGTACCTTATTATGCTGTCAGAAAAAAATTGCGTTTCGATTATCCGAACCATCTTTAGATCCAATTAATTCGGATAATCGAGGTTCTACTACATTTTCGATTTGAACGTGGTACGAATTCTCAGCAAGTGTTCATCGGGGAATAGTGCAGAATGCAATTGGAACCCAACGAGCACGTCCTATGTTCGGTGTCCCTAACAAATCCCTATAGAGATGTGGGTGCAACGTGGGCTTTCCCAACAAATTTGTGCACAGGATCACGAAGGGATATTTTTTTTTTCTGTGAGATCCAACAAATTCCGTTTGAGAATTTCAAATAAAAAATTGACGATTCTCTGGTGCACAGAAGTTTTACTCAAGTATCTACACCACGGTCTCAGAAGTGTTGGCCTTTCGCTCACTGGTTGATGCGCCTTTTGCTCACTCGAAGCGGTGGACGGCCCGCCGGTCACCGCTCCGAGTGTTGACTATGCCTAATGTTGCTTAAGGCCTTAGACCATTCTAGAGGTAAAAAAGGCATATTTTGTGATTTTTTTTAGCGAAACCATAAAATAAATCGGAATTACAAGATAGGGGTTTTATTATACACGTTTAGACTACACGGAGAGAATTAAATGTTAAAAATTACCGTGCAGTAACGGTAACCAGATGACAACCCTAAAACTTCGCTTATTATTACTGAGTAAAACACAGATTTTCACGAAAATAATATAAAATTTCTTCTTCAGACTGAAAATTTTACCAGATTTTCTAGTAAATTTTGAAGTGTAACAAAATACGCAAAACTTAAATTTAAAAAATATATAATATCAGCGAAATTTTACTGTGCATTTTATTATTTTATGCCTTTCAAAAATGTCTATAAAAAAGTATCGTCTTTATAACAGTTATTTTAAGATTTATTATAAAATTTAATGAGTGTTATAGGAAAATGTATTGTGCTCTCGGTAAAAATTATCGTGCGCGCTACCCTTCTTGTATAGTAAAATTTTAGCTACGTATTTAAAATTTTCTGTAACGTGAGTTAAAAAAAAACTTGTCGCATATGAATTATTATGCTTTTCTCCCTTGTCACCACATTGAAATATATCACGGTAATTTTTACCGTGAAATTCACGACAAAAATTACTTTTTAATTCTCTCCGTGTACACAACATTATTTTTTCACAGGGATACATATCAAAATGTCGACTGTGCAGCATTTTTCCGATGACGCCTTTATTTCTGGAAGGTCAACGGCCGGACCAACAGCTCCTATAATTTTTGAGTTATGATGAGACACTAAAGGTTTTCCGATTATATATAAGAATAGCTATAGAAGTACGTAGGATTTTTTTGATATATTGTTTTTTGTCAAAATGGCGCATTTCTAAAACAAAAAGTATAAAATGCCATGAGAAAATCGTCAGAAAATTGTTTATAAAAAAGGAACTATGCAACATAATTAAAAAATCCTACGTATAGTGCCTCAGACAATGTAATTATAAATAAACAGTTAAAATTTCAAGTGAATCGGTTGACATTTGTATGAGTTATGAGTCCGGCCGACTTGAAAAATGTAGTTTTGAGATAAACGCGTTTAAAGTTAGTAGAAAGTCACGACATGAATCAAGAGGGGTTGCGCTAGATTTCGAAAATCGAGTACTTAGAGATTTTTCACACCCATAATCTTTTGGAATATAATTTTATAGGTACTAAGGTACATTTTTAACAAAAAAAAAATCGATTTTTGGAAAATTCTAGAGTGGCCCAAGGCCTTAAATCGAAGTACTGAGCCGGATCCCGACCGCCAATCTACCAGCGTCGGCTACCCCGACATGAGTATTTTTTCTGCTTCTTTCGTATAATTCTGTGAAAGTTGCTTCGGTACCAGAAAAATCGGGAGAAATTGCGAATACACTTTCCCATTTTTTGGCGCATGGACATATATATATATATATATATATAGGACGAACACGTGGTAAAGTGGCGGCGCGGGACACACCGGTTAATTCAGCGTGTAACCGTACGCACCAGGATCGAGTTAACGTTAAGATCAAATTGGATTTGGCCTCGGGAACACTGCTCGGTCCTCGGCTGCTACACTACGGTACAAGTTCTACTGGCCTCGCTCTCGAAAACTTAGTCATCCGACAGGACCCTCCTAATCCACTTATGCTCCTTTCTATCCCAAAAACTTGGCCTCTATATATATATATACATAAACACACACACACACACACACACACACACATATATATATATATATAATATAATATATACAAACACACATGTATGTACGGATATATATTTTATATTTGTTTATTTATTATTAGTTTCATCGTACGGGGTGCTTCTCCATTTTACATGCCCACCTTATTCTATTCATTCCCACCTTGCGGCCGCAGCCTGCTTCCCCCTCTGTATCGCATTCACCATGCCATGTCTACCATGGGCATAGGGAAACTGCGGAAAACCTATACGAATACAGCCGGTCCCAGGTTCGCTTTCAAGTTTCGGATCTAGTTGCGTTTCGTCGATCAATAAAACACCAACTATACGCATACATACACGACACGCACAGGTACCGGTCCGTATGCGTGGCATTCGGGTACAACTGGAGCTACGTCACGCCCGTATTTATTTTTCTCCGAGACTACGAGACTGGGAATCGAACCCGTGACCTCCCCAAGTTCTGGTTTAGAGGCAAGCATCCTCACCACTAAACCAGCACTCCCGTGTTATAATATTTGATATGTTTTTTATATATAATATTATATTGTAAAATGTACAATAATAAATCACCCGACTAGAAATTTTGATCAGGTCGCTATCATGCTGCGGTCTGGAATGCCTTAACAAAGCACGCCTCATCGGTGCCTGATGCCCACCGGATCAGTAAAACCATAGTATGGGCGTAAGAAGGCTACCTTACTGCGGCCTGATCAGGGTGCCTTTTTACTCCTGTATATCAGGCAATACGGAGATGGCCCTACTAGGGCTTGACCTAATAAGACCCTATTGGGACTTGCCTTATAACCGCCTCAGCATTTCAGCAGCATATTATCTTTGAAGTTTTGACGTTTTTGAAAGGTGTTGTGGACTGTGACGAAAAAAAAAAACGTTATGCAACTAGAATGCGTGTTAGAAGATTCCGCTGTATTTCGACATCTCAAAACACAGTAAAAAATCTGCCATCGTCGTGTGAACAGATATGTGTATTCTAAAAATATATTTTATATGAACGTTCAATACGTTATTAATGCTTAAAATCCTAAAAAAAATTGTTTTTCACCAAGTACATGTCCGAAAAACACGAAATAATAATTTACGAGGTATTTCGATTAAACGAACATATATTTTCTTCTATTTTTCATCAAAAGATTTTGAGCAAGCCGTGGGAAAAGTAATTAATAATGGCAAGTATTGGGAGGGAACCGGGCGGTTCGGAATAAAAACACTTTAACATAAAACATAAATGGAACATTATTTACAATGATCTCTATACTATTTTTAATTAATCTGCTAAAACCTTTTTTTTGTAACTTTCCTTTATAAAAATTATATTGACAAATACATTCTAGGCCTTGCATAAATACATTGTAGAGTGTGTATGTGTACGAGCATGTATGTGTACTGGCTACGTAAGGTAATATAATAATGACCTGATCAGGCAACATTATAATGACTTGATCAGGCAGCATTATAAACGCCTGACCAGGCAACCGCATAACCGCCTGATCAGGCAGCCAGATAAGGTCCATATGTGACAGAACGTTACACTTTCTAGCAGAGCGCTATCTGGTTCCCTTATAAGTGCCTTACCAGGGCAATCAAGCATCCTGAAAGCGTCCCGAATCGGATCCTATTGAAATTTCGACTTGGGCAGCTCTTGCCTGGAACTTCGCTCGCGTTCATGTCTGAAGTTTGGTTGGTGCGTGCTGGTAAACGGATCGTATCGTTTATGTTTTTTTTAAACGTTTTTTCCTAAGGTACACGCTGTTCGCGTTTGTTAGCTATTTTTTCCTCCACTGTGACTGTTTCTTTCCTCCTTTTGCCACACTCCTTTGTCTTCACCCTTTTCACCCCCTCCTTGCGACCGCAGCCGACTTCCCCCTCTGTATCATATTCATCATGACATTTCTGTCATGGGTATAGGGAAACTGCGGAAAACCTATACCAATACAGCCGGTTATCAAGTTCGCCCCCATTCGTGGAACTAGTATTATTTCGCCGCGAAATGCCGAAGAAAAACATTTCACGACGAAATGTATGCGACTGGGATTCGAACCCGGGGCTAACCACTAGACCATTGCACCGGTTTTTCGTATCGTTTATGTTCATTTTTTTCTCTATAATTGAAAAAACCCGCTTTCTACATAGTTCGATACAAAGTCACAATCTTATCACTGAACAAAATAAAAAATCAGTCGGACAATGACTGAAGCTGACATTAAATGACACTGTTTTACATTGAGTGGTTGCCGGACAGGCTTCTGCGTAAATACCGAAACGGAATCGCGCCCGCCACTGACTGCTTTCGAAAGGAAAATCGCATTTTCTCAAGTGTCCATACGATGGGGATTCGAATGAAACTTAGTGCAGGCAAATTCTTGAAGCGCTTATTTTCACATAGCAAAGCTTTAGGGTAAAATAAATAAGGGTAATAAATAATAAATACGGGTAATAAAATATAAATAAGGGTAATGAAATATAAATATAAATTAGGGTAATAAAATATAAATAAATAATAAGGCTAATATAAAATTTAGGGTAAAAAAGGTCCAGTCGTTTTTACGCCATTCTGGGTCAAACGGCCAGACAGACGGACATTTTCAAAAATCATAGATATCCTACCAGCATCGTTCTTTAACCCCATGGGCTCAATTTACAGCCTGCAAAAAAAAAAACGAATGTACAGAAAGACACTACAATTTTATAATATTGGTAGGGTATTCGTGAATAGTTTCGTAAGCCACGATAACGATCATATTAACCAATTTCTAAAATTATTTCTCTTATTCACAATAATATTATATTATTGGAATAATAATAATAAGGATATTAATGGTAATAATAATAGAATAATGATACATTATATTAATATAATAAAAATATAATAATATAATGGAAAATAATAACAATAATACGATAATATTATAAATACTATTAATAATAATGACATAATCTACTGATCCATGTGCACTCGTGTTCTTTTAAAATTCATTTCATATTTGTAAAAATGAAAAACAGGTCGAAGGCTTTCGGTAAACGCGAGCTTAATACGCACGACGATGAAATTTCATCAATTAAAACCGTTCGCGGTTTTTTTTCGAGGGTAGGGTGGCTTAAAAACAGAATGAACATTATATTTTCGGCCAGTCCATGGATAGAATAGTGTGAAAATTCAGCAACAAAGAATTCTTGGATGGTGCGACGAAGGTTTGCAGTCGCGTGGGCGGATTGACGAGGACACGCCCAGCGAGTGGATGGAGAGCGGCGTCGCGACGCTTTTATCGATCAAAGGTTGTCGCGGTGCTTCGGCGGCGTCCTCTACCGCGGATTTCTCTCTATTGCTCTCCCTGACTCTCTCTCTTCCTCTCTTTTCCCACGGAGTCCATTTTACTTTTGCCAAGCGGTATGTATTCCTCGCGTACATCCGGAGCTACTGAACGCATCAGCTACAGAACAGACGCGGAATTTCGCATGCGGATTCACAGCGAGGGTTGGGTGGCGGAGGGCCCTCAAAATGTGAAAAGAACTTTTTTCGTTGGCAAATTGGAACGAGAGACTGAGTCTCTTCGTGTGTATGAACATTTTCAAATGATTGTTTTCAGGCGTGGGAAATTCGTCGATGAGGTGTACTGATGTGTTGTAGGTGGAGTACATTTTGATTGAGGCAATGTTGTCTAGTCAAGGCGCATTATCAGACTGAGCAATAATTGGAGCAAGAGAGAGAGAGAGAGAAAGAGGTACCGTGGATTTGGGTTACCTTGATAGAAACTTTTTTTTTTATTCAAATTACGAAGTTTCTAAAGGCGACCGAAAGTTTTTTTTTACGGTTGGCAAGCCTGAATTTATGTCATCACTCAGACGCAACACGAACGAACGAGTTTAACCCTCAATGCGTGAAGGTATTTGAGGCACCTTAATCCCATGAACCTGGGTCACTACCAAACCAACAATTGTCAATGAAAAAATCTGAATAAATTCATAGTCAATTTTTAGGCCGTACTTCTCGAGGGAAAATAGTTTTTTTTTCTGAATTTTAATATATATTTTTTTTATTTATTAAATAGCAACCTGCGAAGAAAATGATTTGAGCAGGATGAAAACGACCCAGGTTCAGGGATTGAGGGTTAAGTGACCGTGAATGTATAAAAAACGTAAGTAATGTATTTAAACTATTCTTTATGCTCGAATAATTTAAAAAATAACGAGTTGCGTGTTGCAATGACATGTTTTTGGTAAGAATCACCTTGTCAAATGTTTATTATTATAAACTACAACATTATGCTTTGTTGTGTGGCATAACCGCAAATATATATTTTATGGGCGGCACTCGATTCGTTGGGGTGTCTTTGATCGCTTCGACGGGGTAACATTGATCATTGATCAATTTCACCCCACGTATTATCTTTATTGTTCGTCTCGGAGTATTCTCAGTATTTTCAGACGTGGCCAAAAAAACGTACAAGTACGTTTGCCATATAATGGAACTAGACCCTTTACTAGTGGAAGGTTTCAATTCAGCTGGAAGTAAAACAAGATTCAAGAGAATTGAAGGAGATAAATCTTAAATTGATAACATTGATATAGTATCATTCTTGCCGAAACATACCGATAAAAATGATTATGTTGAATTCCCATTTGATATTAATGTTGCAGAATTGTAGGTTAAAAAATATTCCTAATGAACAATTTGATCTCTTTTTTTTATTTAGATTACCTAAGTATAGACATAAGTATGTTACCTACCTTACAACTTGTTTTTTTTTTCTAGTTTTTTAATGTTTCGAGGTTTATGGATGTGTTACCGCATAAATAATTATAAAATACTAATTGTTTATCAATAAAGTTGATTTTAAAAAGTAAAGGTGTAATATTTGTTCGATTAAGGTAATCCTAAAATAATAAAAATCGTTGTAACTCTCGATCCCGTTGACCGTTTTTTTTCTTCTTTAGGAAAAATGCTCCTTCTTCTTTTATTTTACTTTATTTACTTTATTTTACTTCCGATTCTCATTAAGAAAAAGGCGGGTATCAAAGTAACCCCACTCTCAGTATAACTTTGATCACGACTAATTTTTTTTTTCTTATTTATTTTTAAATATTTTAAATTGTAATTTAGAAGATAATAAGACTGATACAAGTTGATGTTTCCATTTCATACAATTTTTTTTACGATATTATTTAAAGAGATATATTGATTTTCATTTCAAAATTCATTAAAGTAACCCTAATCCACGGTAGAGAGAGACAGAGAGAGAGGGAGAGAGAGAGAGAGAGAGAGAGAGAGAGAGAGAGAGAGAGTGAGAGAGAGAGAGAGAGAGAGAGAGAGAGAGAGAGAGAGAGAGAGAGAGAGAGAAAGAGCGAGCGACGTGGGTCGTTAAACCGTAGATTGCCTTAAGGGGGATTTATTAAGTTCTTTCACCACATGTGTACACACGTTTATATACATATAAATACATTGAGCACCTGTGAGTCCCATGAAAACGACCTGTTCCCACACATTTCGCACACACGAAAGATTCCATGCTTATCATGTCATTGGTATTGGCGAGATTACGATAGTAAGGGGTGAAGATACGAGATTGGGGGCAAAACGCAAGAGAGAGAGAGAGAGAGAGAGAGAGAGAGAGAAAGCGTATGCGAAAAAGCGTGCGACAAAAAACCATTCAGGGATTATTCTTCGCCCGAACGATTTGGATAGGCATAGGTATCCAAATATCTCTCTGTATACCGTTGCTGATAAAATGTGAAAGAACCGCAGATGAATCAAACGGAAGATTACTTAGCGATGTTTTTTTTTCACATTGTTCTCTTTCCTTTCTTTCTTCTTTTTTTTTCCTATCTTTAATGTTACACAGGTGCGCGAACACGTGCAGGCTGAATGTGGACTTTGATAGATATTGTAATTTCGATTGAAGGGTCTGCGGATTTTTGATAAGGAAGCCTCGTGCGTATGACGACCTTGATCGCGTTTCGACCGCGTGGCGGATCGCCGATTATTGACACGGAATAATTTGAGGAAAGATGTCAGGCGGGTTTTTTTTTTCTTGTGGGCTTGACACGAGGCGATGAACGGGAATTCGATTTCGAGGTGAATGAAATACGGACTTTTCCTGGGGTATTGAGTACTTTTCCGCGCTACTTTATTATCTTGCGAGACGGCGGGAGAGGGAGAGAGGAAGGGAGAGAAAGAGAGAGAGAGAGAGAGAGAGAGAGGTGCCTGTAAAAGAAGGCCAGTCAAGACTCTTGCCCGATCTAATTAAATATAAACTCGAAATTTCAAAAATACGATTTTTTTTTAATTACAGAAGAAGACGAGTCAAGCCTCCGGTTTGATCGAATTGAATAAAAAACTTGATATTTGAAAAATACGATATTTTTTATTGCACAGTTTCATAGTCTAGGGTCTTAACTAAAATTCGCAATAATTATATTGTAAAAATTTTAATAAATTGACCGAGTTATGGGAATATTCGTGAAGGTTCAGCCCACTGCGCTGTGGCGAACCGCTTCGCTGCAATTTACCCTTTTTTCTTTAGCGACTTTTGAGTTGAGCCGAGAGTCTCTATCATTTATATACATACCGTTAGGTAATCACAGCTAAGTAAAGGGTGTCTGAAAATGACCTGACAATTTTATTTATTAACAAAACGTTTTATCTATTTGAAAAGTACGAATCGTTTTATTTTAATATTATATAGGGTACAAACATGGAGGTTATGTGCGGAACACAATATCCGATAAATGGTCGTCTCGTCCCTGTTTGCAAACGTTCATGCTTTTGACAAAATTTTCAACAACATTTTGGCATACTTGCGGACTAATTTCATTAACGGTGCATCCAATTGCTTCCTTGGGCTCCAGAATGGTGTGTGGATCATTAGCATATACTTTTCTTTCCAGAAAACCCCAAAGAAAGAAGTCCCAATGGCGTAAAATCGCACGATCTTGGGGGCCAATTCAAATCGCCGCGGCGCGAGATAACACGACCATGAAACTTCGTCTGCAATAACTGCATTGTTTCACGTGGCATTTTCACAATTTCTATGCTTTGCTCGATCGCGTAATCTCCATGACTAAACATCAATACTTCCTGATGCCAGTTGTCAAAGATTAGTACATTATGTTCGCCATATAAAAAAAACTGGCGGGCAATTTAAAATGTCTTTTACATGCATCCATAGTACGATCCTTGAATTTTATACTGGAAAAAATTTAAGTACGGGTTGTAAATTTTTTGAAAAATTGTCCTGTTTTCTTTTTGTGTCACAGAATACTGATTTATGTACAATTGAGAAAAAAAACAGATCCCGCAACGGACGCTGGGGACGAAAATTACTAACGAATAAGCGCAAAAAACGTCTACGTGGAAAACGTAGAAATAAAACTTTATTATATTCTTTATAGGCGGAATTTTCCGGGGCCCGAGAAATTTGACGTATAAATGATCTAAGTTAAAAAGTCGTTTGCTAAAGCCCATCTTGGTGTATAAAGAGGCGCGGCGTATCGTTGTCGTGATAGTCGTTTTTTTTTTATTACTTGGCGTCGAGACGCTGCCGCGTCTCTTGATAAAAACGTATAGGTGCGAAACACATAAGCGAGGTTTCACTGTAATAATAGCTTAATTTTTTACCAATATTTTTCAACGAAAAAAAAAACTCAACCTCGGCAAGACTATGTATCAATTGTGTGTAAAATCTCGACATCGCCATCCCAATACTCTTGTCAGAAAAAAATCTTCTATATCCATCTGTTTTTTTGGGTCCACAATTGATTAGAGCACTGCTCTCTTCTTCTCTTCGTCGATCACTCGCGAGAGAGGAAATCAGCGATAGTCCTGCAGGAACGCCCGCGCCCGGACGAATCAAAGAATAATTATTCCCTCGTTGTGCACGACCGATAATCACGCTCGAGAAGTCAGCGTGGGATCCCCGGGATTTTCTCGAGATCGGCGAATCGGAAATCGCGGCCGATGATCCTTGCAGGGGATCCTTCTGGATACGCGCCCGCTCCGCTTTTTAGCCACGAGATTCTCGGCCGAGAGAGAGAGAGAGAGAGAGAGAGAGAGAGAGAGAGAGAGAGAGAAAATATAAAGAATGCCGCAGGAATTGATGCGCGCTTACGAGGGGTTCGAGTGGTATTGCGAACGAACGCGGACTCGGCCGGACGCGTATGTACACACTCCTCTCTAATGTCGCGTAATAGGCGACACGTGGCTCGACCAAGAACCCCGATGCGAAATTCCCCGTCACCGCGTTCTACGGCCCAACCAGAGCACAGAGTCCTGCACTTTTTCAAGTACACGCTACGTATCCTCCCATCGAAGAAATAGAGAGCGAGAGACAGAGAGAGCGATTACGCCCTTTCAGACATCTCTTTATCGGATCCTCGTTCTCCAATCAAGACAAAAATTAGCTCTATTTTGACATCTCACTGATAATGATACACTAATTAGAAAAATAAACCTTGCCGTGACTAAGGCATTCGGGGATGGTAACCAAATGTTTGTGGCAGGAAAAAATGTTATATTAGGTTATTTAAAGCATTATTTGACCCAACAAACCTCTCGATTTAATTATAAAATAAAATTAATTGTCACTTCAATTCAATTATCATTTTAGTTTGATTATTACTTTAATTTAATTATTACTCTAATTCAATTATTCATTCAATTTAATTATTACTTTAGTTTAATAATTACTTCAATTCAATTATTACTTTAATTCGATTATCATTTTCATTTCATTATTACTTTAATTCAATTATTCCGTCAATTTAATTATCATGCTAATCTACTCGTTTCTTGAATTTAATAATTACTCAGAACAATGATATATTTTAGTGTTTCATCTTAATATATCCTTCGCCACCTGTCAGTCAATTTCGTTGGTCCGAGTGATGCTTTTCTCTGTGTAGGTGGCTGATGAAGCGTTTTAGGGAAAAATAAATGCCACTTCTTTATGCCTTTCACAAATATACTTCGTCTTGATTTTTTGTTTCTGTGGATTCTTGAGTTAAGAGGGCCACGTGAAGAAACGACAGAGCTATGTGGACCTCAAGCATATATATACATATATACATGAACTGCGAGCATCATCCCTGTAGAGTCAGACGCAGCTCACAATGAACTTGCACCACCCTACATATGGTGACGGTGCGGCGAGAACGATATAGAGCACGTGTGTGTGTATGCGTGATTCGAGCGAGTATTAAACGCTTTAATCCGATTATTTCTTTCGAATCAACGCACACTCGATGTAACGTCGTGTGACCGTCCTTCTCTATGTACATATATATATAATAGTAACGTCGTCAAATAAAGAGGAGAATACCGACAATGAGTCATAGGGCGTTAAACACACGTGCAGGGATGCCCACTGTTAATTTTGCTCCTCACGGTGGAACAAATTTTCACGAATGAACAATACGAGCCATCGACTTTGATATTTCAATCCTGAAAATATAATTACGGAAAATCGCGACTTTTTTTTACGTCTTCTGCTGAAAGCTTTTTCCCATTTTTATTTCATCTTTTTTTTTCGAGATTTCACAGGAAATACGAATGTATTTGGGAATTTTATGTATGGGATGATCGACCCGTGCGGAAAATTGGCAGGGCATCCCTAATACAATTCAAGGCCTTCAATGGATTGTTTGTGGATTCCATAGTAGGATTTACCGTAAAAGAGCCGGACCGGGTCCCTATTAGAGAATGGTAGGGTAGGTAGATTCACTAAAACTATGGTCTAAGTACGTAGACCGAGTAAAGGTATTTCACAGGAATCTACAACTAAAAGGGGTTTAGTTGTAGATTCCCTAATAGCAATTTTCCCAATACTACCAGACTTTGCTATTATAGAGGCAAATCAGTATAAAATGCTTGACTAAAGAATTTGTGGCATAATAATTATCGAGATCGATTAAATATAATAATTAAACTATGCGTTTAGTAGACGAGCTGTAATGCCTTGAATATGCATGCAGTGCGGTTATTGGAACAACGCGGGATCAAACATGTCAAAATTTGCGACAGAATTCTAAGCCTAAAATGTATTGAAATAACACATTTCTTTTTCACAGTGCACACACACGCACGTACGTATATGGCGGCAATAATTTTTATGAGGCACCGCTGAGGCAATTTCAAAGGCCCTGGTTATTTTGCCTTAAATGGTCCTCGGTAGCAAAGTGTGACCGGCCACTTATGGCCCATGTTCGACTTCCAGGCTAGGGCCTTAATAAAGTTAGCAAAAATTAAGATGGGCCCGATCAAAGCCCGAACTCAATTTCCGCACGGGGATGGGTGATTGGTTTTAATTCTGGATGGTTTAGGTTCGGGCGTGTCCGGTCGTATACCGCTTCTGTAGGATGTTGCATTTTCAGGATGCATTATGAACACTCAAATTTTGAGATAGCGAGGTAACTTTTTAAAAATTTCATATATATGTATATGAAAAATTTAGTAAAGATTGCTTGATATCAATAAAATAATATCAATAATATCAAACAATCATACAAATAAATAGATAATATCAATATTGATAATATCAATATAAAATTGGGGGTTTATTATATATATCCATGTGAGAGCGAATAAATTCATCGTGGGGAATAAATAAACCCCAAATGGCAACGGAGTCCAGGCAAAGAAGAAAGGTGAGGGTGGTTAAGGAGCCGAAGAAAATCGAGTGAGTGCGGTCAGAGGATACATACTCTTACCGGAGCTTGTAGAAAACCCGACTAGAAATTGACGTTGGGTTTTTGTACAGTTCATTACTGGGTCAACCCAATTCCTTGTTGGGTCATTATCGGGCTTCCCTATCAGGTTCTTATATGGTGTGTAACGATCTTCTAGGGTTTTCTTTGGATTCTGTCAGGTTTTGCCTCGGGTAAGCCCAATTTTTTGTTGGGTTCTTATCGGGCTACCCTAACCGGTCCTACCATTAACCCACTGAAATCAGTAGCGTCGCATGGATTTGGATTGGGAATTTTTCAGAACGTTATAAAAATTTGTTGCATGCAAAGTCGTGTTCACGCACTTTATAAGATTTTCTCTGATGCCAAAATATACAAATTCACCCCTTCCGTCGACGCCGAGTTGTTCGATGACGCGGTTCGTTTTATTCGTACCTAGGAATGTTTTTACACTCTTCGGTAAATTCGGATAGTCCTGTTTTCTTTAAATATTGAGCAACAGTTGTAAGCGCGAGTGGGGGATTGCTGGGGTTCGCAGAGCCCATTTTTTGATATTTTCGAGTGTGTCGAATTCTCCATTTTCACTCGCTGCTTCTTCATCGTTATCATCTTCATGATGCCCAACATTATCATCGTCGAAAAAGTTATCTTCATCACTGTTTTCCACTACTACACTATTAAATTCCTCTCTTGGCTGTTCTTCGGTTTGTTCATTGTCACTGTGCCTAACCGCAAAATCACTGTCACTGTGCCTAACCTCAAAATCATTGTCACTTTGCCTAGCCCCAAAATCTTCCGGTCTTTCATCATTCGACTGTTCTTCAGTCTCCCAATTAGACGTTTCACTTGATAAGCGATTGTTTTTTGCTGATAAACCGCGAAGGGCACGATGTTTTCTTACTCGTAATCGAGTTAATTCTTTGCTTTGCCTGGCTCTCAACATTTTATGCGTACACCGATTCTCTCTCTTTCTCTATATATATGCCGTTTCAAGTTTTCATGCCCACCTCCTCCAATCCACAGATAGGTAAGATAACATTTTAAGGTATTGTTTACTTTTAAAACAAAATACCGCACAACAAAATAAAATGAAAAATTAAGTTCCGAATAAAAATGAAAAAAATTCCGAATAAAAAAATAAGAAAAGTTCTACAATGAAAAAAAAAATGTCATAAGATCCACTTATTATTGCAGTATCTATCAAAAATGTATTTGTATATCTATTTATTATTGCGAAGTATAAGGTTTATATGTTCACGTATGACTCATGTGGTTACCCCTAAATAAAAATTGTTGGGACCTTACATCATTACCTTAACCAAACCCCAGATGGGATAACCCTGTTAAAACGTTATAAGGACGTTATCGGTACTTCCCATCGCAGGGTTGTCCCAATACTATCTTTATCAGGACCTTGAGAGGCATTCCCTATTTAGGGTTCACCTGAAATGGTCCTTATGCCGTATAGGGTTGTCCCTATGAAAATTTCTAGTCGGGAACTAATAGCGCCAAAGAGCGGAGGGGCGAAGAGAACGAGAGATTACGGGAGGAAGAGAGAGAGAGAGAGAGAGAGAGAGAGAGAAGTGCATTTTTTTACATATATATATTTATATATATATATATATATATATATATGTTGTATTTATTATTTCCCAAGGTATGCCCTCGTTGGGCTTTTACAGAATTCGTTAAGATGAACTTTTAACTTGTAATTAGAAAATAACAATCTCCGCAGCCGCCTTATACCCTCTCCACTTGCCAATTTTTCATAATAGTTTATGTATATGCACAACTTTAGCCAGGGCTGCCCAGACTGCAGTAGAATTTCTAAATCTTCCTTTGTGTTATTCTCGTCCTTTCTTACCAACCAGCTTCCTATTCTCTTTGTGGTCGGTCCGCCTATTTTTCTCCTTCCCTCGTTACATCTGAATATGTGTACCAACGTTTCCTCTGACTTTTTACAAAGCCTACACGCTGTTTCCTCAAATCCTTTTTCTTGCTCTCTGCCTACACTTCCACACCTCATCCTGGCCCATGTTTTTATTATTTCTCCTGATATACTCCTATCTTCCCAATAGCTTTCCCTTCTTTGATTTATTTTTCTTGTTTTGTAGTCTTTGCAGAAATTGAACTTGTCGATTCTCGCCCAGTTCTACCGTACTCCTTGTTCCTTCTTTCTCGTGATCGCTCTACTAATTTTTTTATTAGCTCGCCGTCGCTGCCTTCCCTAATTACCTTGGACGTTAGTCCTTCTCCTGTCTCCTCCATCGCCCTTTGAATTTCCATCCCCCACTTGAACGGAACAACGTATATTGCTTCCCGTGCCTCCTCCCTCAACCAAATTTTTGGTCTTCTGATATTTTTCATTCTCATCACTTCATATGCATATTTCCATGTTCTTTCCAAAGCTTTAATATTTATTCCCGTAGTATTTGCTTCACGTCTTCAAATATTGGCGAGTGTATGTCTTCTTGTTAGACCTAGCATATCATCTTCATATATCTGGCCTGTAGTTCTGGCCTTCATTCTTGCACTTCGCTCCTCCATTTTTCTTCGTTCAGATTCTTCGGCTGTGTCCTTTCTCTCTCTGTGAACTGTTTTCGCTCTTCAAATTCCGTTTCGCCCCGTGCGGAAATTGAGTTCGGGCTTTGATTGGGCCCATTTTAATTTTCCCTAACTTTATTAAGGCCCTAGTCTGGAAGCCTCACATGGGCCATCAGTGATCGGTCACACTTTGCGATTAAGGGCCATACAAGGCAAAATAACCAAGCCCTTTAAAATTGCCTCAACGGCGCCTCATAACAAATTATTGCAGCCATATGCGTACGTGCGTGTGTGCGTGCGCTGTGAAAAAGAAATGTGTTGTTTCATTATTTCAATACATTTGAGGCTTAGAATTCGGTCGCATATTTTGACACGTTTGAATCCCGCGTTGTCACAATGAACGAACTGCATGCGTGCTGGTTCAAGGCATCACAGCTCGTCTACTAAACGCATAGTTTAATTATTATATTTGTAATCGATCGCGATCATTATTATACCACAAATTCTTTAGTCAAGCAATTTATACCGATTTGCCTCTATAATAGCAAAGTCTGGTAGTATTGGGGAAATCGCTACTAGGGAATCTACAACTATACCCCTTAAAGGCCCTTACTTGGGACTATAGAATCCACAAACAATCCCTTGAAGGCCCCACATCGTATTATGGATGCTCTGCCAATTTTCCGCACGGGTCTTCGTGGTGGGCTGTTCACCTGCAGCTCCCCTTCGCTTATTTCGCTGGTTTTGAGTGCTGCCGTTTCTCTGTTTGTTTCCTCTCTCGCATTTTGATTCTCGTCTCGAGAATCCCCGTTCCTGCCAACTTTGGTCATTTGTTTCGTTCAATCGTTACTCCAGTTAATTTTGTTCGTTTGGTGGATCATTGTCTATACATCCCTTCGTAACTCGTTATTTTCCTTCTTCAGGCAATTAATTGCGTTCTCCATCTTCTTTTCTTTTCTTTTCCATTCTTCCCATTCATGCCTGAATTCTTCCTTTGATGTCTTCCTCTTCTCTTCTTCGTCTTTTATCCCCTTTGCATTTCCTCCTTCCATTTTTTCAAATGTCCACATGACCTCTTCTATAATTTCTTTCCTTGTTGAACTTCACGCCTCTACCATTAATTTATTTCATTTTCCTTTTCAGTGCTTAAATTCTTTTTTGTTTCATTCACGAAAGATCGCCTATCCTCGTTCCTCTCTTTATCCATTTTCTCTTGATATTTAATACCAGTCATCTTTTTACCTGTGCTATCCCCTGATGGGGTTTTTTTTTTAATGGTTTCTCCGTTTTCCACATTTTCGGCCATTATTTCTCCCCCGTTTCTGTGTCTGCCGTTGACCTTCGTGTATTCTACTTCTTTCACCTCATCCGTCCACTTGACACGCCCCTCACTACTTGTCCCTCCTTCTTCTCCAGCCACTTCCATCTCCTCTGAAGTATCTTCACTGTATCCACTGTTTTGTTGCTTAGTGGGGGTCGCCTTTAGTTTAGATTTGGTAGTAAACGGATCTATCACTTCTGCTTCTACCTCCTTTTCGACGTCTTCATTGTCCTCTGTCGGCTTCCCTTGTCTTTCATCCTGGTGACTATCCTTAATGTTTGCGCCCACTTTGCTTCTTTTCTCCAAGTATCCGTACAGGCTCTTCGTTGTCATCCTGTCTCTTTTCTTCTGCCCCAGCGACCCCGTCGGTCTGCCACATGGTTTTTTGCTCGCTGCTCCGCCGGTATATGATGCAGGTTTTTGAGCTTCGCCTTTTTGTCCACTGCTCAACTTGGCGCTGGTGCCGCACGTCGCATCTTCCTCGCTTCCTCCCATCGCTGTTTTGGTTCTTACGATTCCGCGTTCACAGCTAACCTCTGTTTTCACCCGCTTGATTTTTCAGCGATTCCTTTTCCTCTACGATTTCCTCTACCACTTATTTATTGCTGCACGTGATCCTGACGCCTCGCTCTTCCCTTTTTTCACGTTTTTGTACCGCTCGCTTCATTTCACTATGAGTTTTTGTCTGATACAAACTCGCGATCCGGGTATGCGTCTATCCCGTGTCGCGTCTCCCGATCGGCTCCCATATGTATATATATTTAAATTTATATCGATGCAGAACGAAGACGAGCATTTCTTCAGGCCACAACAGCTGATATCAATACGTGGTGGAACCGCTGAGAGCAACGCAGTGAGAAACGCGTACGCGCGCATGAGAAAGATAGAGAGTAACTGCATATATATATATATATATATGGACACAAGAAGTTAAGCGAATTGGTATTTAAAAATATGCGCGACGACAGATGGGATTTTCATGTCGTGCGCTTCCAGTGCATCCCATAAATATGATAAGGGACTATTGCGAGATATACGAGTCTATAAGGCCGAGCCACCACTTCCACCTACCGCGGTTCAACATGAGTGCATTGAAAAGCGAGGAGAAGTAATTCAGGCCGCGTCCAGTTCGTTTTCGTGTAAATTGACGGGCGCACGCATAAATACGGGCGCAAATGCATACATGCGGGGCTCTGTGGTTCGCTTGAAAAAGCAAACGTATCTATATATAATAATAATAATAACAATAGTATTAATAATAATGTATGGTTTAGTACTGTATGACGTTTCTTATTCAATATATATATATAATTATTAATAACCAAATTTTTATCATTTATATACTAAAGTATATCAATTATATAATAAAAATATCGGAAGTGTGTGCTAGTGTTGGCACAGCTAAACATTGATCGCTAATGTATAATATTATAATTTTTATAGTAAAGTGTAAAAATATATTATAGAAATAACAAATTATTATCTATAATAATGGCAAAATTTTATCATTTATTCAATATATATTATTTTCATATAATAGAGAAATTATAATAAATTGATTAACTATTAATCTATTTTTAATTAAATATAATTCCATATATATATATATATATATATGGGGAAAGGACCTTTCGAAGCATGTTGGCTATTTGCACATCTGGCTCTTTTGAGGACGTTCCTCAATTTTTTCTTCAAACGAATCGTTGATTTAGAGACACAGGACGCTCCTCGAAATTACCTCTATAGAAATATGCTTACATCAATCCAAAGGTTATTTTTAAGACATTGGGCTTTACATAATGTTGACTATGAGGACCATTGGTTATTGCGAGCACGGTCCTCGAAGTTGAATGGCCTCAATATCACCCTTCCCATATTATATATGTGTGTGTATGTGTCTGAGTGTAGTGTGTAATTCCAATAAGGCGCGACCGATTCCGAGGGCCTATGAAAATAGTGTGCCCTCAAGAGAACTCTTCTCGCATAGGACTTTTCTACAGCGGTGTTCTTCATCGCCGTGAGTTATGGGGATCCACCAACATTGTCGATTGTTCGGTGCAGCTCAGCACGCCGACGTCTCGCAGCTTTCTCCGTTATACGCGTTTCGTATCGAAATATCTGTGTGCATTCGATATATATATATATATATATATATATATGTATATATATGTATATATTGTATTGAATATGCATCGTAGCATTCTCGTTCGATGACGGCATTTGGTTTGCGTCTCGGGGTCTCAAATATATGCATGTGTATGTGCGTGCTACTGGTGTGTGTGTGTGTTCATATGTGTATCTATGTATTTTAATAAAAGAGTCCGTTGGCATGCGCTATCAAAACTTGTCACTTGTTACTTTCAAACTCACGGACATCTGTTTACTTTCTTTCTTTTTTCTTAATCGTCGATCTCACGATCCTTATACACAACGTATATATATTTCCTATCGCATCTCCAACTCATATATTGAAATATATATAATGTCCAACTCACATATTGAAAAATAATATATATTTATATACACATATGTATGTGTGGGTGTACGCATATGTTCCTGTTTACGCGAGGAGAATTGACAACTGGGAATTTCGAGTGACAAAGAATATTTTTAATAATTATGTAGCGATTCGTAGGTACGAGGAGATCAAAGTTTGCCGCTCGAGAGGGAATGAAGAAAAAATGTGTAACGCGTGTACAATATGGTTGGGTTTGTTTGGGTTTGGCTTCTAATGGCTTTTAATCATTTGGCTTCTAATAATTAGAAGACTAAACATCTTTTAGTCCATACTCAAAATTGGCAATGAAGGGATTTATGCTCCGTACGAAACGCGGGTGCGTAGAGAGAAATGAAATGAAATGAATTTTTCGTGTCCTAGCACGCTATGGGGCAAATTTGGAAAATTGTGGTGATGAGACGACTTATATTAATATTCATCATAGAAAAAAGGTCGAAATTAAAGTTAAAATTAGAGTTAATATAGAAATCAAAATTAAAGTTAAAATTGAAATTGAAATAAAAATAAAGTAACAGAGACGAACCGGGTTATAATGTAAAAATCTTAAAACCAATCAACGATGAATAAAATAAAATAATAGTATGAAATCAAAAGCAATAATAACGATAAAGATAAATAAAAGAAGGATTATGGTATAAAGTAAAGACAGACAGACAGGCAGACAGACAGACAGACGGGCAGACAGGCAGGCAGACAGACAGACAGACAGACAGACAGACAGACAGACAGACAGGCAGACAGACAGACAGACAGACAGACAAAGAATGCTTGATCCATTATAATTTCTCTCTTTTTTGTGGTCCTCTTTATTGATTCCAGTATATATATGTATATATATATGAGCCAGCGATCAGAAAGTTTGAGGCTCCGAGCCCTCGGCAAAGTCGAGAGTTATGACGATAACGAACGGATTTGCAATCACGTTAGCATTGTGCCACAGCATCCCTCTCTATCTCTCTATCTCTCTTGCTCTCTCCTGCGATCTCTCTACCCCCGAGTGTCCCTAAGAGAGGGATGATGAACTAGCGAACGAGGAGAGACGAAAGGAAACTTCTCGTGACACGTCGAAGGACCGACGAGAGCAGATCACAGAGCAAGGAACTCTCAATCTTTCCAAACATATACATATATATGTGTAATATACACTCGGTGTTCCCAAAGTGCACAGCGAAACGTGAGAGGGACGTTAGAGGGTGCGAGACGGTATATATATACTCGCGACACTTGTCGAGATTGCGATTAAAGTGGAAATTCCGAAATTACAGGACTATGCACCGTGGTGTTCATATCCGCATCTTTGACGTGTATATATAGATGATATTGCGCCTTGGAGAGTTTATGCGAGCAATATATATGACTACATCGATGTACCTCTTCTCGTACAATTTCTTATTTGCTTGACGTGTTCTTTTTTAATTTTTTTTCATTATTATTAGGGGAAAGGTGTACGAGTTGATCCCATGGGGTAGGATGATCATTTTCAATTGCGACGAAACTATTAACGTTATCTAGTGGTATTCTTTGGTAAAACAAAGAATACTATGTTCCAATATGATCCCTAGGGATCATCTTGTAAAAAAATAACGTACCTACTTTATTTTTGTTAAAGGTGATGCAGCGTAAATACAAAAGTTGGTTTTGTTGCTTTCATTTTAAATAAATAATTTAAATAAATGAAATCTAAATTTAATTTTAATAAATAAATAAATAAATAAGATTAAATTTAAACAAATGAAATAAATAATAAATTTAAATAAATATAAGTTGGTTTATTTTTTTTAGATTGTATGACGAAATTTTTTTTTCAACATATGATGTTGATTATGAAAGTTTGTTTTCTTAATTATATAAAAAAATGGTCTATTTATGTTTAAACTATATTATTAATGTATAATTGATATCCCAAATAATAATTTATATACCTAAGTAATTCAAGACTGGCTGTAGAAGACTGATTCAGATTAATTCTAGTTGGGTGAGATAAAACTTATATTTATTTTTGCAAATTTTTATTTATATTTACCTAATTCGTCCAAAAATTAAAAAAAAATCAGAAAATAGGGGCAAGATGATCCGGGGGATCATCTTGTCCATACCCCGGGGGATCATCTTGAACACCGGGGTGTCCACGATGATTCTTATGTAAGGTTTAAAAAAAAGGAAATATTTTTATTGAAATCCCAATAAATTGAATATTTCGCGTATGCCATTCGTAAGATAGATAAATATGCCAGTAATAAACGCTTTCAGATCTTAATTATGTTGAATATCTTTGAAATTACGAGGATTCTCCCTTAGGGGGATCATCTCGTACACCTTTCCCCTACATATAAGTATATTTATCGTACCACACCTTTTGCACGTTAACGCATGGCGGAAATATTTAAAATAATATTATCTATATATGCCAGGTGGCCCGAAAAGTGACGTCCGAAAGGAAAATCTAGATGCTCCGTATGAAGACCTATCCGAATCATTCTCATCGGTGTTTTACGGTCTTTTTTACATTTCGAGGAAAAAGCGATTTTTAAAAATTATTCTCTTTCGTATATGTACTTTTCTCATAATTTCGTTTACTTGTGTTATCGTTATGGAGTACACTGCCAAGCAATATATAAACGACCAGTTGAACACTAGTGTAAATGCGTTAGATTTTCATCAATAGTTTAGAAAAAATGATCATCGGTCAATACAGTTCAGATGATTAAAAGAAAAAAATGATATTAGTCTAAATGACTCCCAATTGTTTTTAAAAACTTTATGGACAAAAGTACATAGAAAAAAGAGAAGAAAAAAAATGAAAACTTATGCTACAGGAAAACGGAAAAACTTAAAAAATGCTTCCTTGATTTTTTTGTTTCTTTTTCGACGTTACTTTCCGGGCCAACCCAGTATATATATATATAAAATAAATTATTAAAAATTGTTGGGCCATTTGATATTAATTAAAAATAAATTTTCGTAATATTGTAAATCTAATTGATTTAATATTATTACATAATATTGGACAAATAGACGAAAGCAAAACGAAGAATACGTCAACGAATGGGAAAATTGCACGTACATATATATGCGTATATATATACATATATATATATATTTGGGTTTGGGTTTGTTTCCACCGAATCCTTGTTTTTTCCCGACGATCAGTAATATACACGGCAATTATCATAGGAATTTATGGGTAAGAAAATCGAGAGGCGTCTATAAACGAAGAACGGGTCAATTTCTTCGCCGGATTTCCCCGTTTCTGTTTGCACAGCAGGTGGTCACGTCCCCATATTCATATCTACACGGGAGGCTACGGAGTGACATGTCACGCCACTTTCTCGAATTTTGTATTTTCCCTCAACAAACGCTATGATATAGAGTATGTGTTTATTTTTCCCTTTTTTCTTTTTATTGTTGTTCGGACAATGACTTCGAGAGAGAAAGAGAGAGAGAGAGAGAGAGAGAGAGAGAGAGAGAAAGAGAGAGAGAGAGAGTAAGAAAGAGAACGAGCGGGGGCGCCTTTTCGGTGGATTAGAAACGAAGAAAAAGTTAGGGTCGATGTGTGATAGAGAAAGAGCGAGAAAAAGATCGAAGTGAAGGTTCTTTTTTTTTAAGCGTTTCGAATCCGTTTACTATATATATAGTGCAGTTCTATAGGGTGCGTTATAAACTCCTACTTTTATCATGTTAATGATTGAGAGTACACACATATATATATATATATATATATATATATATGTCAAGCGGCAGTTTTCGGGACTTTTTGAGAGAACTATCGGGTGTTGGTGGGACACTTGGCAGTTTTCAGGACAGACCTGAAAGAATTTTTTTGTCGATCGTTCATTAACAGGACAGTCCTGATAATGTACGATACATATAAAAAAAAGTTTTTCTACGTTTTTCGAGAATATGCTAAGGAAAAAAGTTTTTTAGGCCTCAATTTTACTACTCATCATTAAAAAAAATGTCAGTGTTTATATAGAGCTCGAAACCATGATTCAGTATAATTATATGTGTAACGGGTGCTTTCGAGACAGATTTATTTGGCAATCGGTCGTTATCAGGACAGGCTTGGAAACAACCGTACGATCTCTAAAATTTTGTATAACTTCGTTCTACTATTATATATCGATTGCTCAAAGCGGTTTTTTTTAATCAAACTTTCTTTATCGGGACATTCTCGAAAAGGGAAATAATAAGTGAAATTTTTTCGATCGGCCTTAAGGTAAAATTTGACTTTAGACGCTGTTATTCATAGATGTAATCGGATTGTACGCAAGAAATTGTAGAGTTTGAAGGTTTTGTTATATTTTGAGAATATCCTAAGGAAAAAAATGTTTTTCAGGCCTCAATTTTACTACCCATCATTAGCATAAGTGTCGGTGTTTGTACAGAACTTGAACCCGTGATTCAGTATAATTATATGTGAAACGTGTGTTTTCGAGACAGATTTATTTGGTAATCGGTCGTTATCAGGACAGACTTGGAAACAACTGTACGATCTCTAAAATTTTGTGTGACTTCGTTCTACTATTATATATCGATTGCTCGAAGCGGTTTTTTTAATCAAACTTTCTTTAACAGGGCAATCTCGAAAAAGAAAATGAGTGAATTTTTTTCAATCGGACTTAAGGTAAAACTCGACTCTAAAGCGCTGTAACTCATAGATGTAATCAGATTGTACACTGGCTCGGTACGAGGAAAGAAAACGAACGACGTTCAGATCTGATTCCATTTTACGTGGTGTTTGTTCTTCCGAGACTATGTGTTTCTTCATTGCGAAATATACATTTTTCGTGAAAATAACGCGAGCGAAGAATTCACTGGCATGTGATGCAAGACGTGCGTGTAAATGCAATTCACCGACGACAATATGTAATACATTTGTCGCATAACATCGAAAAAAGGAGACGTATTCTGTGCAAAGCACACCGATGGTGGCCGATAGTCAGTTCGGATACTCATGCTTCACGGTAAGTACATTTTTGAATACGTTAATGATTTAAATTTAATGAAATTAATTCCATGCTCTCTCTCTCTCTCTCTCTCTCTCTCTCTCTCTCTCTCTCTCTCTCTCTCTCTCTCTTCTTTCTCTTTCTCTCTTTCCCTCTTCGTGTATCGCTCTGCATCTCTATCTCCCAACTCTCTGTCGGCTAGTCTCGCACCTCTCGGTCGCGTGACGGTTTTCGCGCCCCCGAGTCAAACGGTGCCTTTGCCTCGATGTATATGCGAATTTTGCGAGGTCGTTTATGTTTTGATAAAAGTCAAGTGTGTGGCTTCGGAGGAGGGGATTACCTTCTCTTCTATCCACGCATACTAATGATTACTAAACAGCATTAAGGAGCCAGTCCACTTTGAAAATTTCAAAAAATCGATTTTTTTTACTGTTTTCGAAAGTACATACATTCAGAAATATTCTGTCAATGTTGTGTCAATATTGCCGATTGAGTTTAGGTAAGAGTTTTTCATAGTATAAACTTCAAACGCGTTTTTCTCGAAACAACGTTTTCAAAATCTAGCTCCATCGTATCTCTAAAACTAATAAACCGATTCTCTTGGAATTTGAACCACATATTATAAACATGATTCGCAACAAGATGACCCTCGATGGTTTTAAAATTATGATTTTTTCCTCTTTTTTTTGCGACAAAATGCGAAAAAAGCGTTTTTTTACTTTGTTCGTTTTTCATCTGCCATTTTTTATTTTTTGATAAAACTTTATATCCGAGGGTCATTTTATAGCTGGTGTCATACTGAATCTAATGGACTTTGATTTTTTTGTTTCAGACAAGCCGTTGCCGAGTTGTGATGGAGCTACCTAGCCCACCTATTTTTGAGGCGTTACGTTAAACTATAGTGTTTGTACTTAAAAATGAATAAAAATGAATTAAAATTTTTGTTTTATGTATTTCAAGACTTTATTTATCAAGTCCAACAACTTTTATATTCATATCTTTTATAAAATCCTAAAAAAAAAATCGCGAAAATAGCCTTTTTTTCGTGGCTCCAAAGTGGACTGACCCCTTAAACTGTTTCCCGAATTCATATTATAGAATTTATAATATATAAGCTAATTATATAATATAATATGTAACTTCTACTCTGTTACTCGGAAAAAATAGTCAAGTTTGCTGAAAAAGTTCCAACTGTGAAAATTTTGAGAATACAAATTTGAAAGTATTTTATACATTTTATAATTGTTTCAAAGAATTTTATTTAAAATTTAAGTAAATTTAAAGAAACAAAGTAAATTATCATTTAAAATGTATATCATACCATTGTGTTCCGTTCTTTGATTCGATTAGAATTTGAAGGGATTATAAATATTATATCATTGGTAAAACTGATCTAATGAGTTTTATTGAAAAAATTATATTTATGTAACGTTATTTTGCTATGAATAAGAAAAATTCAAGGATGAAACAAAGTGGTTTCAAGTTCATTCTGTTACTATTATTCCCGATGATATGCTCACTCCATGCTCTCCTGGAAACTGGCAATACAATTGCAGGGACCTGAAAAATGCTTATCTCTTGGTAGTGCTGCCCCGAAAACTGCCAATACGTATTCGAAAAGTCCTGAAAAATACCGATCCCTCTAAAATGTGCTGGAAGCCGCTTATATATGCGAAGACCTGAAAAAGACCCATTCGTCCCATAATGTCCCGGAAACTGCCAATTAATCGGTAGTCCTGAAAACTACCAGTACATACTTTTTGTTGTATATACCTTTGATGGGTTTTATATCTTTGATGGGTTTATATAATGAAAAATCGTAGGGGTGTGCGGGTACTCGATTCACTCGGGTACCCGATGTTCGGGTCGGGTCGGGTACCCGACCGGTTACGTTTTTGCATTACTCGCCACTATCGGGTACCCGAATTTGGTCATCGGGTACTCTCTAATTTCGGGTACTCGTAAACGTCGAGTACTCGTGAACTTCGAGTACTCTTAAACTTCGGGTATTCGTAAACTTGAAGTATTCGTAAACGACTCGGAGATCCGTATTTATTATTTATATTTATTATTTATCTAGTCGTTTCGATCGAATAATAGGAGAAAACGAAAACTCGCAAAAGGCGATAAAACGAAAAAATGATAATACTGTAAAAATCTTTTTTCGTCTCACTTTTCTATTCTTTGTCTTGTTTATGTTTCGTGTTTCGCTTGTATACAATGTAAACCCTTGGAGCTTGGGAGCAAACGGCACAGCTACTTCTCTCTCTATCTCTCTCTCTCTCTCTCTCTCTCTCTCTCTCTCTCTCTCGCTCACCACCAAGAGAGAGAGAAGAGAGAGAGAGTTCTTTCTCGCGACTTGACTTCATGCATTGCCGCACCGCTCTTATAGTTTTGTCTGTCTCATGCACGAACTATTCGGCTTTTTCGATTTGTTGTGACAATCGTTATGTTGCTGAGCAAGCGAGCACTCGTAAACGTCTCGTTATTTATTGTTTTTTGTTTCACTTAATAATTTAATAATGTCAATCACGAAATCTTCAGAATCGAGTGATAATCGATTGATTGTTTATAATCTTTAATCTTTAAATGAAGATAAACTATCGGAAAAACTTTTCATTACAAGAATACAAAAAACTTTTTTGTATACTTAATACTTATATTTAATATTAAAATATTGAATTAATATGAATATGAATATTAAAATTATTAAATTGATTATTTTTATTTCTTATGATCTCCAACCTATCGGCGAAGGATAGAGAACATAAAGCTGGAGTCTATTTACCCGAATATACTCGAGTATCGTCGGGTACTCGATAAAATTCGGGTACTCGAAAAATTCGGGTACTCGACCCGAATCATAGTTGAATTACCCGACCCGACCCGACCCGACTAATTCTGCTACCCGCATACCCCTAAAAAATCGTGACAAATATTAAGGGCGATAAAAAATACGGAAATCGCGGTAAATTTATGCCCCTTGAAATATGGAACGTTACTGAACCACGTATAATAATAATTCAAAGAAACGAAGGAAATTATTATTTAATATGTATATCATAAGATTGGGTTCTCTTCCTCGATTCGACTAGAATTATTAAGGGATCATAAATATTATATCATTGATAAAACTGATCTAATGAGTTTCAGTGAAAAAACTATATTTACGTAACCTTATTTAGCTATGAATAAAAAAAAATGAGAGAATCAAACAAAGTGGTGCAGAGTTCATTCCGTTACTATCATTCCCGATGATATGCTCACTTTATATGATGAATAAAACTGCCCCCTGTGCTTGGAGAATTGTTGGTTAATGTGAGGTTTCAAAAACACCAAACACTTTGCATTGTCTCCGAACTTGTGAATACCTGCAAGGCCGTGAAAAGTAACATTCTATTTATACTGTCCCGAAAACTGCCAATATATATTTGGAGACATATAAACTACGCCATATATACTGTCCTGGAAACTGCCAATACACTTGCAGAGACCTGGAAAATGCCTATCTCTTGGTACTACTGTCCCGAAAACTGCTAATATATATTTGGAGACATATAAACTACGCCATATATACTGTCCTGGAAACTGCCAATACACTTGCAGAGACCTGGAAAATGCCTATCTCTTGGTACTACTGTCCCGAAAACTGCCAATATATATTTGGAGACATATAAACTACGCCATATATACTGTCCTGGAAACTGCCAATACACTTGCAGAGACCTGGAAAATGCCTATCTCTTGGTACTACTGCCCCGAAAACTGCCAATATATATTTGGAGACATATAAACTACGCCATATATACTGTCCTGGAAACTGCCAATACATTTGGAGAGACCTGAAAAATGCCTATCTCTTGGTACTACTGCCCCGAAAGCTGCCAATATGTATTCGAAAAGTCCTGAAAAATGCCTATCTCTCTAAAAGGTCCTGGAAGCTGCCTATATACGCGAAGACCTGAAAACGACCGATTCGTCTCATAATGTCCCGAAAACTGCCAATATACCGATAGTCCTGAAAACTGCCATTACATACTTTTTGTCGTATATATACTTTTAATGGGCTTATATAATGAAATAACCTCCTGAAAAATGTTAAGGGTGATAGAACGTACAAAAATCGCGGTAAATATATGCCCCTTAAAAAAGTCCCAGAAACTGCCGTTTGACATATATATATATATATATATATATATATATATATATATATATATATAAACGAGCCTCCATTGAATATGCAAGAATTTTTTTCGTATTTCTATTTCTCTGTGGGTCTCTCTCTCTCTCCCTCACTCTCGCCCTACAAGTTACATATGGGCATATATATATATGTATATATATATATATATAAGTGTGTGTGTACGTACGCACTCGAAGCAAAGACCCGAAAAAACGCGAGACAGAAGACGAAGATTGAGGTAGATTCAAAATAAAAATTGTCACATAATAAAAATGCTTTAAAGCGTAAAATATATATATATGTATATATATGGTATATTGTATATTTATAAAAAGCATTTACATAGAGTAATGTGATATACGCGTCATGAGCTATTTTCCTTCATAAAAGGGATGCGTCCTTTTCATAGACGATTCACCAGCGCGATTCCCTCGTCCGTCCGTCGAATGATCTCACCGCGAGAAAAGTAAACGCCCGCGGTGACTCTGCAAGGTGGAAGATGAAGGAAATTTTCTCATTTCCCACGCGACGAAAGAATCCCCCCCCTTCCGCCCTCTCCTCCCCCCTGTCAGGCTTGGTTATTGTACATGACTCCATTCGTCTTTTAGGTCTTCCGTTGGTTAGGTGTTCTTTTTATTTATTTTTTTTCCATTTGACATCCTTCGAGGTTAGGTGCGCGCAGGGATGATTAATCCGACGTGTATCTCTCATATCAAAGAACTATGTACTCGTATGTGTAGCGCGGGCTGGAGGGAATCTTTGGGAAGAGACGAGAGGCTGTTGGGAACTTCTATTCTATACTTTCGGAACGTATAGGCGATTGGGTTACCCATGCACAAATTTTCGTAAGGATCCAATTGGATTCCCATACTAGTTCCCACTTTCTGATATGATATGGATACGCTACGATATGGAGTATCAACTTAACCCTAGAACGGTACACTGGGTCGCGCACACCCAGGCCTTTTTTTTCCGTCGTGTAGTTCTCTTAGCGAACTCCTTCGAAAAACACGATTTATTTATAACAAATTGTTGTAAAATCAGACTTTATCTGACACTCACGTATCCTTAATCTCTCAACGGAACATTCCGCGGTGAATTCACGAAAATATCTTCATTACAGCCGAATACACTGTTTCCTGAAGTCGACCGGGAGGCAAACACCCAGTATACCGTTAGTGATCGGATGCTGAAGTGTACCATGGATAGTAATGGTATAAAAATGTATTTTCGTTATATTTGAAATAATATGTTGGCTAATAATTAATAATGAAAACTTGGTTCAAACGGACAGACGGACGACATTTTCAAAAATCATAGATATCGTGTCAGCATCGTGTTCTAACCCTACCAGCTCGATTTACAACCTGAAATTGGAAACGAATGAACAGACACACATTTTTGTAATATTAATATATATATATATATTAAGTCGAAATTCTTACCGCACTAAAAGTTACATAGCGGACGCAAAAATAAAGATAATTGAATTTCCCAGGAAGTGTTTTAAAGAAAACAAATTTATCTTTATTTTGCTTTTTTAGAAAATTCTTTACGATTTTTTTTCGCCCCGGTACGCACTTTTGAACGTGGCCATTTTTCGACTATTTTTTGGCCGTCGAAAATTAACTGCAAAGTTTGTTGAAAATGTTTTCTTCGGTTTTTTCCATGGTGAACTTTAAAAGGGTATCAAAAGCTACATTTTTGTTTTTTTAACAAGCCTTGTACGATTTTTTTGGTCCCAGTATTGCATTTGTAGATAAAAAAGACATGTTTTAGAAAAAAAAACATGTCATCGAAGAACCATAAGGTTTCAGAGGAAATGTCAAGAGGGTGAAAAGTTGCATGGGTACACACTGGAGTGGCTAGAATTTTTCCAGAATTTTTTTGGACATTTTTGTTTTTACTATTTTTGATTGGAACTTTGATGAGTCGAGAGGCTCCACTTGAGAATTATGGGGTCAAGAACAATATATAAATGAAATTTGTTTACATTTTTATTTTTAATTAACGACAATTTTTTTAGATAATTTTTTATTTTTGAGAATTAAAATAGAAAAAGTAAAAATAAAATTCAAAAAAATTATAATTAATTAAAAATAAAAATGTGAACAAATTTATTTTCTAAATATATTGTTCTAGACCCCATAATTCCCAAGTAAAGCCTCTCCACTCATCAAGTTCCAATAAAAAAAAAGGTAAAAACAAAAATGTAAAAAAAAAATTTTGAAAAAATTCTAGCCACTCCAGTTTGAACCTATGCAGCTTTATACCCTCTTGACATTTCCTCTGAAACCCTATAGTTCTTCGATAACGCCTTTTTTTTCTAAAACATGTATTTTCTAGCTAAACATTCAATACTGGGGCGAAAAAAAATCGTACGGGACATTCCAAAAAATAAAAATGTAGGTTTTGATATCGTTTTTAAGTTTAGGGTGGAAAAAAACCGAGAACAAAAATTTCCGCAAATTTGCAGATAATTTTTGACTACCAAAAAATAGCCGAAAAATGGCCACGTTGAAAAGTGCATACCAGGGCGAAAAAAAATCGTAAAGAATTTTCTGAAAAAAAGCAAATTAAAGGTAAATTTGTTGTCTTTAAAACGCTACTTGGGAAATTCAATTATCTTTATTTTTGAGTCCGCTATCTAACTTTTAATGCGGTAAAGAATTTCAACTAGTGTATCCAAACTTTTGGCCCGCCGTGTATATAGTTATATGGGCTACTCCATCCTTGGCCCCTCTTTACTTCGTCCCTCATCCGCGGAGTCTTCGCCGGTGCTCCACCACCGGGATAACTCGACCGCAATTTTTCCTCGCATTACACTCGGGTAAGCGTTACTAATGGTCAACAGCATCAGTGACAACAACACCCCCCATAGTAACGCCAGTGGACTTGGCTGCTGTGATCACCAGTCACAAAACACCGCCAATGTATACCTTCATCTTATCTTTCATCCGCACACACACACACACACACACACATACGTACACTCGCGCACACACACACACACGTACACTCGCGCGCACACACACACAGAGATAGAAAAATAAGGCATGGAAGTAAGCAGGACTGCTACGGCAGAAGTTAAGCCGGAAGAAGAAGAATATTGCGATGACTTTTAAAAAAAATATCATTGTAGCAAAATCCCTCGGGTATCTACGTTCTGCAAGGTAAAAAAATACCGAATGGATTTAGAGACAAGTTGACGTACCGTTTATCTATTTTTCATTTTATTTTATTTTTCCATTTTTCGTTTTACTTCGTTCTTTCGCTTTTCATCTTATTTAATTATTGCATTTTTAATTTTTAAAAATTTTCTATTGTTTACTTTATGTTATTCTAATATGAAAATTTTTATTTTGTTCTTTTATCTTTCTACTTTTTATTTGATTTTATTCTTCCAGTCTTAATTGTATTTTATTCTTGTATTTTTAATTTCATCTAATTTTTCTATTTTTCATTTCATTAAAGTTTTCTATTTTTCATTTTACTATATTTTAAGTTTATCGAATTTTTCATTTTATTTTATTATTTTATTTCCATTTTTATTTTCATTTTTTTTTAAACGACAATCGCCATTCCCCATGACACAAATTAACTTAATATCGAGAGTTCGAATGTTTCTTACCTTCGAAATATTAGCTTATAAAATTTGGTTCGGTATGCTTAAAAAAAAAATAAGAAAAAGAAAGGTAACAAAATTCACGAAAATATGTTCCGCTTGCAAAATATTCTCCACGTGAACAAAGTCTTGACAAAAAAGGCCACAATTTTTTTTTATCATTTTTTTTTATTCACATATTCGTCGTTTTCAATAACGCGTTCGAATTTTTTCCTTTGCGGAAACGGCGCCGTGTACATCGAGCAAGCAAAAAAGAATGAAAGGAAAGAATAAAAACGCATCAATGCCTCCAATCAGGGGGATCATTGTCGGAGGGCGACATACGCATGCCCTAAAGATATGTTACATTTCTTTTCGTGGTTTTTTTTTTCATTTTTATTATTGGCGCGGTAACAAACGAAGAAAAACAAAAAAAACAATGTTTTTCCCCCGTAAATCCGTAGGCACCGGAAAATCTTTCGGAAAGTAGAGATTCGAAAATCAAGGAGAGTACGGAAGTAAAATATAGAGACGAGAAGATGCAGAACAGAGCGAGGGTTAGTTCGCAGGGCAAAAGTTGCTTGTCCTTTTTTTTTTCATTATTTTCGTCCGGACGAGGAAAACGTAGCAGGCAAACTCGAGGAGAGATCGCGGCTCAACCCCCTGTGGCGTTGTATGAGATGCAAAGCTGGGCTGAGGGAAAGTTCGGAGCAATTTTTTTCGCAGCCCACTCCGAGAGGAAAAGTTTGAAAGAGAGGGAGAGAGAGAGAGGGGGGGGGGAGGAGAGAGAGGGAGGGAGAGAGAGAGAGAGAGAGAGAGAGAGAGAGAGAGAGAGAGAGAGAGAGAGAGAGAGAGAGAGAGAGAGAGAGAGAGAGAGAGAGAGAGAGAGAGAGAGAGAGAGAGAGAGAGAGAGAGAGAGAGAGAGAGAGAGAGAGAGAGAGAGAGAGAGAGAGAGCTCTCGAGGACCAAAAGAAACTCGAAACTTCGTACTGTAAGGCGCGATCAAATCTGTTATGGAATTCTCATCGTACGTTTCTTATTCGAGGATGGAAAATATTCAAGGCCAAAGTTTTGCGAACAGATAAATTAGAGGGCATTGATCTGAATGATTGTTTTATCATAAATTGTTTCGTTAAGTGGTTGTCGAATAAATGAGCATGTAAAAGTGGTCTCATTAATAATATAATTATCAGCAAATCTTTATGTTAATTAATAAGAAGAATTTATGATAATAATTATATCATTATGATAATAATAATTGACAAACAATTGATAATTAACTTACTGGTAACTGTAAATGATAATTGACAATTATCAATAAAGAAAGAAAAAAAAAATACAAAAATACAGTAAAAAGTAAAAGTGAACCGACATATCTTTTTTATTCCAATTGGAATATCAAATAAAAAAGAAACGGCGTACGTAGTATGAAGTAGGGGAAAGGTGTACGAGTTGATCCCGTGGGGTAAGATGATAATTTTCAATTGCGACGAAATTATTAACGTTATCTAGTGGTATTCTTTGGTAAAACATAGCGCCCTGCACCCCCTTCCCTTCGCGTTAGTCAATTCATGATGTCGGTGTGAGCAATGCACTTGTTTTGGCGGAAAAAAAAATTGTGAGCGGTTGATCCAAGGTAACCTAGGGAACTTTTATTGTATACGGCCAGTTGCAATCATTGTCGTGTTTGTCCCTTCATAATATACTCAATTTGGTTTTTTGGTTGGCGTGGTAGCAGTGGAATACTTATAAGTTATCTTACCGAGTAATAAATGAAAAAGTTGAGTTTAGGGCAAGACGATTCTCTTCTAGGTGTACAAGATTCTCTTCTAGGTGTTCTAGACAAATAATGTACGTACTTTATTTTTGTTAAAGGTGATGCAGTGTAATTACAAAAGTTGGTTTTGTTGGTTTATTTTTTAATAAATGATGCAAATAAATTATATTTAAATTTAATTTAAATTAATTAATAATACATTAATAAATGTAATTTAATTTTAATATGTTAACTTATGTTAACTTATGTTGAATATTCGTATTGTCGATCGCAAAGTGCCAAATTTGTAGTAAATATTTTATTTTTTGCATATTTACTAATCAAAATTGAGAAATTAGATCCTCAACGACTCTGGAGTCTTCACGACGATTTCCAAGCAGTACCGAGATTCTATAACTCAGTAGCGACCGTTTTCGTTATCGTTATCTAGCGACAGCCAATAAGAGGCTGCCTTTGCTCTGATCGTTCATGCGATTGGCTGTCGCTGGCCAGCGACAATGAAAACTGTCGCTACAGAGCTAGGTTATGCTCGCCAAACGAATCAGCCCGATACGTTACGCCCGATATTGGCAAGTCTATGGTTACTATTTCGTCATTATGATAATATTCAACCGGAAGTTGAAACCGTTTTATAATGCAGTACTTGAACTACACGGTGAAGTTCGAATTTTCGATTTTTTACAATATCTGTTATGTCTAATTTATCAAATTTCAGTTACGTGAGTAGCAAAGCCGTGATCACCGCACTTCCGGTTGACCGTCTCCATAAGACGATGTGCTTCACTAGCTCAAACTGCTCAACTTTGCAATTTTATTACGAAAAAACTGAACGGTTAATATAGCTCAAATTTTTCCAAAGGGTACATAACGTATTCGTCAACATATAAAAATGTCAGGCCCGAAAGTTGGATTCAACCCAATAATCGTACTTCCTTAATGCGGAACAAAACCGATTACATGAGAAAACATTCGTATTCATCACAAAAATAGAGATATCAAGATTGTTCAAATTTTTTTTTCAAGTGCTATAAGATTGTACTTTATATTACGTACTCCGTTTCTTTTTTTATTCTAATTAAAATATCAAATAAAAATTCATTTTTGTTAAAATACTATATTTGTGTTCACTTTTGCTCCTTCCTGTGTATTGATAATTTTTTACTGACGTGCTATGCATAATTATCGATAATATTTGACGATTAATTCGTACGATAAGAATTGCTAATTACTGGTGCAGGAATGATAATACGAATATCATTGATCATTTTTTACCGGTGTGTTAATCGTAATTATCGAGTTTTAAAAAATTGTTTAAAAAAAAAGAGTATGTTAGCATCTGACGGATCATAAGTTTGCCGCACAGCCATTCCAATTACAAGAACAATGCAATGATCGTTGCGAGGATGAATAAAAAGGCGCGAAGTTGGCTGACTCCGGCTGTGCCTGGAGCGCCGTGTAGCCGTGCACTCGTCGGCAGAGTCATCCTGTGACATGGCATTTGTACATGCGAATCCTACGAGTGATACCGCGATAAAGATGGCATCGTGCTTCGTATTGCTCGCGCGTATACGCGCACGATTGTGTAGTGCATTTTTTTACGCAGAATCGCGCGTCACATCCGCGCGATCACGATTGTCGAGACGAGCAAAAAAAAAACAACAGAATATTGTCTTTGGAATTTCGTAATGTCAATTTATTTGTAAACGTGCGGGGAATTGTTCATAATATTTTTTATTCGAGTTTCTGATATTGATTCGGAATGTATTTTCTGTTTTTTGTCACTGGTAATTATCGGTGGTAATTAATAATAAATATTTACCAATAAAAAGGAATTAATGATGATAATTTGTAATTAATCATAATCATAATCAATAATTAATCGCCCATAATCAATTATTATTAGTAATGCATAATTAATAGTCAATAACGGATAATTATTTATAATTGATAATGAATGATCAATAATTAATGACTAATAATTACGATAGAAAACACCCCGGTGAAGAATTATCAATGATTTCTATATCATTATTTCCGTACTGCTAATTATGAATTATTATATTGACAATTGTGAGTAATATTCAAGTAAACAATCGTCAATTATTCTTATATTGTTATATAAAATAATATATAAATAATATGAAAGAAGATTCTCATTACCTTCATATTATTATTTTACCGTTGGTAGTCGTCAATTATCATTGAGTAGTATTTATTATTCCAGGTATACCACTTTAGGGTGCTTACACAGAAAATCCCCCCCTACATTACGTTTCTCCTTATAAAATGTTCTCATTTCTAGACTTGTACTCTGCTATCGTTTTTCCTTTCGTTTCCTCTCGCATTCGTTTCCTCGTTTACAATTTTTCCAATTAGTCTCTCGAAATGCTTTATATATATGCATAGTTCAGTCACAGACTCCTTTTTTAGCACCATATGTATCTTTCTGTCGATTTGCTCACCCTCGTTATCTCTTATCCATGTCTCCAGATTTTCTACAATATCTCTTTTAATTTTTTTCTTTGCCTTCTCGCATGTACTTACACTGCCGCACAGTGGTCCGGATTTCTTAAAAGATGAACATAGGATCAAAAGTGTCAATTGTGCTCAGAAAAAAATGTTTTCGATAGAAAATTCAACGCTGATTAGCATATCTAATGTACAATTTTTATAGAAATGAGTCCTTCACACCTAGACAGAAAATATTTAAGAAAAAAGTGTATGGGAGAAAATCGATTATATTTTTTTTCGCCGTCGAGTATCAAAGTGTAGCAGTCAAACCTTATATACTGGTAAGTACTTATCGTACTTAGCATGACGACATAAAAACTTCTTGAGTATCTCTGCTCAATCAATTAAATACCAGCAAAAAATTCATTACGCATGACATTATTATTATTATCATCATCATGATTACTATTACTATTATTATTATTATCACAGTAATATGGGAGATAACATAACGATGCATGTACATTAAGCTAGAGTTCACGGGACGTTAGCTAGATTAGCTCTAGAATTACTGGCAGGAAATAAACCGAAACAAACACAAACAGACTTACATTAAACTAGAATTAACGCAAGTACGATAACAAGAATTATTTCCAGAAACCAGCAGAGGCATCGTTACCGAGAGAGGGAGAGAGAAATAGAGGAAAAGCTAGAGACAAAGAAACATAGAGGGAAAGACAGAGAGAGAGAGAGAGCCAGAGAGACAAAGACAGAGAGAGAGAGAGAGAGAGAGAGAGAGAGAGAGAGAGAGGGAGAGAGATAGAGAGATATTGGAAAGGATCGCATGTGATAAAAGGCGTTGGTCCATTCCCAAAATGATTTATGTGTCGGCAACCCGTAGAAATATACAAACAGGTGCTTCATCCTATTCCTGGTCCTCGAGTCGATGGTACTAATACACCCACCCGCACACACACACATATATATATATATATATGTGTGTGTGTGTAAACGCAGGGTCAAGAGAGAGTAAGAAAGAGTATCTAGTCGGTCCCAAAAATCATCCAAGTAAAAAGGTACGATAATATATAACGTGGGCAGGTAAATATGTACATATGTATACATAAAGTATTTTAGTAGTGGCTTCACCTCGTGAAAAAAAGGGGTGGTTGGATCTGTATTGGAGACCGCGTGGTCACGCTCGGTCCATTTGGTTTTCCCTCTCACAGATGCACCACCAGCACATCTCTCAGTCAGTCCTCGACGTACCTTCTTTTTCCCTCTTTTCGAATACAACTTCTCTCTCTCTCTCTCTCTCTGTCTCTCTCTGTCTCTCTCTGTCTCTCTCTGTCTCTCTCACTCTCTCTCGATACTTTTTGTCATAAAAATTCTTGGCTCATTGTGTCCGATCTGTCGCTCGGTTTCCACTGACAATGCCGTTTTTATACGCTCATCCGCGCGCGAGGCGATATATATTTCCACAAAACTGCGGCGTGCGAGTCGACGTTGTCGCTGCGGCTGCGCTCGGATGACAATGAAATTTAAAGCGAATTTTAGGGATGTTAATTATCTTACGCAATGCCGATTTTCTAGTTTGAAAATGGAGAATATGAAAAGATTTGAAAAAAAAATTGAAATTAAAACTTGAAAGAAAAAACGAATACTAATGATATTACTGGTAATTATAAATAGTTATTGACAGTAATTCATAACGAAAAAATAATAATATAAATATGTATCGATTATTTTTTACTGTAGGCTTACTAGTAATTATAAATGGTTATTGACAATTATTAGTAACGAAATCAATATGTATTGATTGCAGAAAATAAATATTCATCGATTTACATTGAAAAAATAGATAAAAATGACAATCGAATTGTTCGTGCGCGAGGTCATTGGCTTTTTTTTTTGCATTTGCACTTTTTGCTTCCGTATGGAAGAAACTTTCTTTAGGTCAACATTTTGACTGCGCGATTTTGGTAAAAATACGTTGAGAACGTTTCAAGACGTGGGACAAGGACATTTATAGTCGGTCCATAGGAAACGGGAAAAGAAATAAAATTCGAAACGGTTCATGACGTCATATGAGTGTCTATTAGCTCTTGCGAATTGTCTCTAGTCGAATGCATGCATATATATATTTTTTCTGTATTTTTATTTTATTTAAACGGTTTTACGTATTATCCTTTCCAATGGAACCCTTTCCTATTATATATATATATATATATATATATATATATATATATATATATATAAACACATACACACACATACACTCGATCCGAAAAATGGACTGGTCACACAAATTTCAAAAGCGTGTTTACATCGTCTATTCATTGTGCGCCCGTAATATTTATGCCCGTGCGCTCTTCTATATACATTTTCTTTTTCACCGCCTTTTTTTCTCCCCGTCTATATATAGGAGAGAATTCGTGAGAAAAGATCGTGTGAGTAATGTCGAAAGCTCGAATCCATCGCAGACCATAGCACGCGGACATTTAATTCAAAATTAATCGGCAACTTAATTTTGAATCAACTATAAATACATGTATATGTATATTTATATATGTGGAGAGATATATATGGGTATATATATATATATATATATATGGAGGACATGTTTTCATAAAGCGAATTAACAATTACCCGTGCAGAAATTTGTTGGGGAGTCCCCAGATCCTACCACATCCCTATAGGGATTTGACAGTGACATCGCATGTAGGGAGTCCACATAGTAATCCAAGTGGATTCCGCGCTTTTCTTCCGATTCACGAAGTTTGAGAATTTTTCATTTCACATATTCGCAAATGGAATTTGTTGGATCTCCCCAAAAAAAACATGTCCTTTCGTGCATATATCCCGTGCACAAATTTGTTGGGTAGTCCCAAGATGCACCCATATCTCTATAGGGATTTGTTAGGGACACCGCACATAGGAAGTCCTGATTGGGATTCAACTGAATTCTGCGCTGTTCCTTGATAAAGACCTTTTCAAAATTCTTACCACGTCCGAATCGAAAATATGTGAAAAATCGCGAGAAAAATCTAGGCGTGTTGAATAATAACCTGTACGATTCGTTAGCGTGTACATGTGTGGTGATATTATGTTGAAGTGCAGTAAAATAACTAACAAATGATCATTAAAGTGGATTTCCAGTGATGTGATTCAATACAATTTTTATGATGTACTGTTTTAAGCGATTTATACTTTTTTAAGATAAGATTTAAGCGATTTGTATATCTATATATTTTGTTTGGAAAATCAACAATGGGATTCATCAGGAATCTTGTCGGATTCTGTTCGACAATGGCAGAATCCTTTAGGATAAAAATTCCATTCGTACATTGGACTCTAATGAGTAATCCCGATTAAAATCCAATGTGAGAGCGTGACGCTTCGTATAGGGAGATACGTATGGGAATCTAATTGGATCCCTATGACAATTTCTGCACGGGTTACACTGCCAAAAAATAGTACATTATGACACGAGGACGAAAAAACTTTTTCTAACGAGCTTGAGTTTGCAGCACGAGCCGAAGTCGAGTGTTGCAATCACACGAGGTTAGAAAAAGTTTTTTCGTCGAGTATTATACGAAATTTTGTTGTATGGGTGTGAAAATGGGGGTCCATTATCGTACCGAGTGAAATAAAATATTTAATTTAAATAGGATCTATTTGAATCAAATAGGTTTTTTCCTTGCCTCGCGGCCTACTACGAACCTATTTGTTTCAAATATTTTTTTTTGCTCGAGCTATTCTTTTTAAATATTAAATATATTCAAATTGAATGAATAAAGATTACATTCAAACTAAATAAATAAAGATAAAACACGATATATCGCGTGAACACGAGAAAGGAATATAGGTTCATAACATAAAAGTGGGGTGAAAAAAAGTAAAATCATTTTTCTTTTTTTCACTGACAAGACTGTTATTTGAGAAAAAAAGAACAGTATCGTCGTCACTTTTATTAACAGGCGCCACAATTTATGTATGGAAAGACTAACCGATTTCCTCGACTGCAGAATGTTACAACGGTCTTCTAATGAAAACAAAGCCATGAGATTTTTGAGAGTCTGAATCGTGTACCATTTTTCCGTCTGTCTCTTTTGTCTTATACTACCAGATGAAACCAAATTACAGATTCATTAGGAATAAATAAAATATTTAGTTATTAGGCGATATTAAATAGATCTTGATTTGAATAAATAAATATATTTAAAATAAATAATTTTAATAATGGAATGTAATAGGAAAAGTTTGATTTCACGAAAAAGCTAGTTAATTTAAATTTAAAAAATCAAATAGAGGCATCTAGTTAATATCAAAAGAATTTTTCTGTCAGTGTAATTCTTTTTTTCTTCGTGCAATTGATCTGCCGATTGATTAAAAACGCGCTTAAATCTCGTGTGCTTCGGATCACCGTCGTTTTATTAATATTACAAAATTGTCGTGTCTCTCTGTAGGTTCGTTTTTTTTCAGGCTTTAAATTGAGTTGGTAGAGACGATGCTGTTAGAACATGATGCTGAGACGACATATATGATTTTTGGAACTGTCGTCCGTCTGTCTTTTCGTTCGAGCCCAGTTGTCATGAAAAACGGCGGAAGCTTTCCCTTTCCCAAAGCTTTGCTATGTGAAAATAAAGGCTTTGAGAATTTACCTGCACTCAGTATCATCCGGTTCACCGTCTATATTGGATACCTGAGAAATGGAGATTTTCCTTTTCGAAGCGAACAGTGGCGATCGTCCTTCGGTATTGACGCCCGAAAGGCTTTTTGGCAAATACCCAATGCAAAAACACTTTATAAGCTTCGATCATTGTCCGACTGAATTCATTTTTTATTCGCCTGATTACGCGCTTATGAGAATTGAGATAAATAAAAAGAAAAATCTTTCTGTAAACAAATCATATCGAGTACTGAGCCAAACCTGACAATTGATCTCTCTCCACCATCAGATCGAATTTCATTCAAACAATATTTTTTCATATGAAATTCGAGATATTTGTTATTCGACGTAAAAATTCGTGTCGAATAAATCATACTTACATTATCATCCGTGGCCAAAAGAACGTGCGTCGCAAATTTACTCTTAAATATCGCTCGCCACTTTCACCACTCGTGTGTTGTTTTTTTCCCTCTCGTTCCTTTCGGTTTTTCTCGTATTTTGTTTTATTTTTCCTTTTTCTTTTTTTTTTCGTACGCGCGCGCGCATTTCGTCGGGACATTTGGCATAAATATATGTATTCGATATTTATTCGCGTCGATATATTATAATCGTGTACTATACGGTGTATTACGGCGATTCGAGTATCGCGAAGGAGTTCATGCACACACACACACACACACACACACACACAGATATATATATATAGACGAAAACGATGATCAATCATCTCTTTCAACGAAACGTTAAGCCTTTTGCCATTGTGAACCCTCGTTCGATCCCTCATCCCGTTTTTCTATGTCTCTTACCTCACTCGGTCTCTTACTCGCGGCAGCGATTTTTTTTTCTCTTATTCACCTTTTCCTCCCTCTCCACCCCGTCTTCCCTCCCTCGTTCCTCTCATTTTTCGTCCTCTTTCCTCATCGTCACCTCTCGCGATCCTGATCCAACCGAATTCGTAGATTCTTTCCATAATATACTACGATTAAAAAAAAATGGGAAAAAAAATTTCCGAAAAATCGTTTTTTTTTTCTATTCCCTCGTTACTACACTGCCAAAAAATATATATATTTAATTTAAATAGGTTTTACGTAAATCAAATAGGTTTTTTCCTTGTCTCACAGCCTTCTATGACTCTATTTGTTTCAAATATATTTTTTTATTCCACTCGACACGATAATGGAGGTTTTTTATTCCACTCGGTACGATAATGGGGGTTTTACGCACGCGAAGCGCGCGTAAAACCCCCATTTTCGCACCTCGTACAATAAAACTTTCTTGTAATACTCGACGAAAAAACTTTTTCTAATCTCGTGTGATCGCAACACTCGTTAGAAAAAGTTTTTTCGTCCTCGTGTCATAATGTACTATTATTTGTTCAAGCTATTCTTTATACATATTAAATATATTCAAATTAAATAAAGATTACATTAAAATTAAATAAATAAGGATAAAACACGATATATCGCATGAATACGAGAAAGGAATATAGGCTCATGACATAAAAGTGCGGTGAAAAAAAAGTTAAATTATTTTTCTGTTTTTTCACTAATAAGGCTGTTGTTTGAAAAAAAAGGATAGTATCGTCGTGCCTTTTATTAACAGGCGCGACAATTTATGTATAGAAAGACTCACCCTTTTCCTCAACTGCAGAATGTTACAACAGTCTTCTAATGAAAACAAAGCAATGAGATTTTTGAGAGACTGAATCGTGTACCATTTTTCCGTCTGTCTCTTTTGTCTTATACTACCAGATGAAACCAAATCACAGATTTATTAGGATTAAATAAACTGTTTAGTTATTAGACGATATTAAATAGATCTTGATTCGAATAAGTAAATATATTCAAAATAAATCATTTGAATAATGGAATGCAATAGGAAAAATTTAATTTCACGAAAGATCTAGTTAATTCCAATTTAAAAAAAAATCAAATAGACGCACTATTTAATATCAAAAGAATTGTTCTGTCAGTGTAGTACGGAAAAAAGTGCACTATCTTTTGGCTGCAGTGACGGAAAGTCGTGCGAACCCTTTCTCTTTCTCTCTCTCTCACTCTCTCTCTCTCTCTCTCTCTCTCTCTCTCTCTCTCTCTCTCTCTCTCTCTCTCAGAGCCGCGCACCGGTTTGCGTGCAAGATCGTATGAATGCACTTGCGCATATATTTACACGGACACGATACACAGGGTGTTGCTGCAGCTCCTGGGTTGCTTCAGGGTGTACGCGAACCGGCTCACCTACACGGAGGTGCACACCTATACGGGCTCGACGAGTTCAACTTCTCCGGATGGGGAAAGGTGGGATTGGTGATCGCAGGGCGTGAACCGGAGGCGGAGCGTTCTCGGATTGTTTAATCCCCCTAAAGGATCTTCTAACCGGGCTTTCCAACACTACATATATATATGTGTGTGTGTGTGTGTGTGTATGGGAAAAGGCTATTTTGAAGCCCTTGTATCTACCAAATGTTGGCTATCAGCACATGTGGCTCTTTTATGAATTGCCCTTAAGTTTTTGTTCAAAAGAATCGTTGATTTTGAGACACATATGCTTGCATCGATCCAAAGCTACATTTTCAAGACATCAATCTTTACGTACCGTTGAGTATGGGGACTGGCGAACTGTGAGGACCCTCCTAGAAGTCGAATGTCTTCAAAATCATCTTTCCCCATATATGTATGACAGAGAATACACACTCGAAGTCTCTTTGCAAACCTTTACACTCCCCCGAAAGCAACCGAGGGGATGTCCCTTTGTCGAATTCCCATCCCCCGTTGCTCTTTTTCGATCCAGCCTCCGCATAGGCGCGCGATGAAATCTCGTCCCCTTATACGGCGGCTTCGAGTGGTCGAACGACGAGAAAGGTTGGAGGGGCGAACGAGGGGTTCGCGGCGGCGCATCCCCCCCTCCCCCCAGCCTCTCCTCGAGCCGTATAGAAACTTTGGAGACGAGAGGAAAATTCTCGTCTATGTATATATATATATATATGTATGTATGTATAGGTGTAGTAGTGAATACACGAGAGTGTGAGTGCGCCGGTGTGGGATTCGCGGCCGAGTGCGGGGGAACGAGAGAACCAGAGAGAGAGAGAGAGAGAGATCGAACACTTCGACGGTAGATTTGTGGTAGGGGCAAGAATCGTGGTCTCCAGTCTCATCCGGGCCACGATCCGATCGGCACATTACTCTCCGGTTGCTCCCTCAAAATATACATATATATTATATATACAAATATATATATATATATATAGGTCAATTTGTTGTTGTTGTTATCGCTGATAGAATTATCGATAGAATCGATAGAATTGGCAGTCGCGGGACGAAGATTGATCCGAAGACAACGAAATATTGTGCTTCGCAACGACTATAATAATTGCGATTCTATTGTGTCGTGGAATCGAAATCTCCGCGGGATTTTGTTAATTCAAATCGAGGCGGCGTTAGATTCGATCGGGGTGCGTCAATAACCGGAAGTAAGATCGGGGGAACGAAACGATCGTGTCGCAAGGAGCTATACGGGAGTTTGTTTTTTTTTTTTCCGTACGAACTGAAGCGCCGTTTTTGTGGAGAGGATTTTTTTTTGTTCGTTGAAATTCTGCAACACGTGCGACGATATTTTGACTTCCGGTTGGTTCGAGTGCGTTTGCGCTTTTGCACATTTTCGTTGGAGCGTTCCGTGAGGATCGGGCCGATCGAGAGGATATGGATTATGAAAGAATTTTCGTGACATACTACTGATCGGTTGGATTTTATTTTGGGATATCAAAAATAATGAAGGTAAGCTGCAATTTTGATCTCTTCGATATCACGGGACTTTGTATACATCGTGATGTTTCAATCGTGTGAACGATACGAATAGTCGTTATCGCCTGGCAAATTTATCGAAGTTATTTTTCTGGTACAATAAATTACATGCACGATGGTCGAAAAAAAGGAGAAGAAAAAAAAATCGCGCACGGTGAATAACCGACGGAACCGGCGTGAAATCTGCTCGTAGGTAAATAGTATTTGAGACGCTGGCTTTTTTTTTTCAAAGCCGTATGGATTATACGCCAAATCACTCGATTAATACATTTGGTATTTGGTGCGCGAATCAATTATGGAAGAAGATTCGTCGCAGGTGTAATTTATGACGTACGATTAGTGAGGCGCGATCGGTTTTGATGAAAATAAAAAAGATAAGTCACATGCTGGCTGAAACTAACTATTTTATATATTTAGAATTTTCTTTAATAGAAGTTTTAAGTTTTTTTTCCAGATTTTATATAGAATTCTTGTAATATTGCGTTATATATGTATAGATATAAATATAATTCAATATTGCAAAAAAAATCATGTATATATGTATGTAAGACGTGTTCTTCACACATATATTTCTTATTTATTTATTTATATGTTTTTTTTAAATACTTCTTCGAGGTTTTATATATTTAAAAAATAATATTGCATTATAAATAAAAAATCAATAAATATATATATATATACATATATATATTAGGGTGCCTGCAATTTAGATCAAATTTGAATTTTTAAAGTCCCCATGTAACAACATAATCAAGATATATTAAAAAAAAGTATGTGCAAAGTTTTAAGGCGCGCGGAAAATTTTTTATGGTGCCTGTGAGGGTTTGAATTTTCAATACAAAAATACATGTGTTTCGCTAAGTTATTACTTAATTATTTCTCATGCTTAGGATATTGGTGGGAAAAATCTGAAGCTTGGCATACATATTGTGCACATTATGAAGTATATGATCAAATTTTTACAGATTTTTCCAGCAATACTCTTTGATGAAGGAAACTAAAAAAAAAATGAAAACGAGGTTGTCATTGCAGAGCTAGTAATAATGACAATTATTACTGGAAAAAACTGTAAAAATTTGGTCATATACCTCATAATGTGCACAGTATATGGGCCATGTTTCAGATTTTTCTCACCAATATTATAAGCATGAGAAATAATCAAGTAATAACTTGGAAAAACACATATATTTTTGTATTGAAAATACAAACCCTCACAGGCATCATTAAAAAATTTCCCAGCGCCTTAAAATTTTGCACATAATTATTTTATATATATTGATTATATTTTTACAAGGAGACTTTGAAAAAATATATATATATTTAATCCAATATTATAAAAATTCTATACATGTATGCATCTATGTCGCGCAACTTCGATTTTGAATATAGATTTTTTAAATATTTATTATGAATATATTAAATTCATATATTTTTTATTTTTTAGAGATTTTACATGAAAATGTAATAATATTGGAACATATATATATATATAATGCAATATTACAAAAATTCTGCAAGCAAACAAAAAATGGAATAAGTTGGGTACGTAAAATAGGGAGCACCCCGTACGATGGAAAAAATGATAATACGAAAATTCTATACATATATGTATGTAAAATATATTTAAAAAATAATTTCGCATATAAAATAGAACAAAATAAGAATAGCATATATATAAATTTATATGAAAATCGACTTGGGACGTATTCTCCATAAGATGCGCGTGTGAGACGAAACGGGAAAAAGCTCCCTATCCGCATGTACAAACGCGATGACCGGTAGTCTACGTGCATGCAAGATCGTTTGACCCTTCGTGGCCAACATTATTTCTCACCCTGTCAGTTCAATCGCGCGCGCGCGCGGCTCGCGATCGTTTTCTCTCACCGTCTCCTTCGCTCCTCAATATTCACCGCGGTGTGCGGTTCATCACCCCAGCCCCGTGTTTTTCTCACTCGCATATGGGCAGTACAGGACCGACACTCGCGTCTTGACGAATAAAGGATTGCCGTCATTATTCGTCCTTATTACCTGGTGATTGCATCCCAAGACGCAAGAATTACTCCGATGGACGGCCCCAAAATGGTTTCTCTTCGGCTTCGAATGTATGTGTGTGGATTTATTATGGAGTTTTTCCAGTTAGACTCATAAATTATTTTTCAAACGGATAATCAAAGGTTCGAGCGGGATAATAAGGATCGTTTGAAAAATAATTTCGTCGGGGCTTTATCGAAGTTGTGTCGTTTTGGAATATACGACGGATTCGGGAACGTGTTGAAATTGATGAAATGTCAAATTGTTTCACATCTTTCTCTTCACTCATTAGTTATTGAAGATCGGTATGAGATCGGTATGAAATCGGTAAGAGATCGGCATAAAATCGGTAGAGATCGGGTACAGGATCAGTAAGAGATCGGTAAGAGATCGTATATCAGATCAGTAAGAGATCGGTAAAAAATCGGTATGAATTATGCAATTTTTCCGCGACATTATATCGTTGTCAATCTCGGCCCGAAAAGCTGTACGACGAAGCTCCTCGGTTTCGTCGAGATCCGACGGTTGCGTCCGAGAGGACACTTCGTTGTGTATACGATACAGATATAGGCACACACACACACACTCCATAGGAGATCCACATTCTTGCCCGTCGTAAATTAAAACCTTTCGGCTATTCTGCCCGAGCAAAAGCTCCGCTTCTCTCTTTTAACCTCTTCACCGCGTCTTCACTCCCATAAACTATGAGTTTGCAGGTATACATATATACGCATGGCCCGCAGGTATAGGCAACACAGAAAAGCGTAACTACAACAAAAAAAAAAAAACGGGCACCATCTCCTTCATTTTTCTATTTCACTCCGAGATTCCTCAGGCTCGAGTAATGCCAAAATTTGCCCGACGAAAATGTACAACAGAACAATTTACTTCGACAGATTCGAATAGTATTCGAATCGAATCGACAGATTCGCGATAGTTTTCTTTCGCGATCGATTCTTATCTCGTCCTAAATAAATGACAGAACGATTCTAATCGGAGTTCTGTTTGACCTGACACATTCTAATCTTTTTTATACATTAACGAAAGATGGCGACACATTTATAATGGCAGACAAATGATAATGTTACGTTCACGAACAGCTGTCAAATTAAGTATCGTGTGCCTCGTCCGGATAGGTAAAACTGGATAATATATATTTATGAATATATATATATATATATATATATATATATATATATATATATATTACATACGTGTAGAACTGGATTTGGTGCTTTTTCTTGTGAAGTTCAAAGTTCGTATATAGAAGTACACGAAAAATTTGAATCCGTAAAATAGTCTTCATTTTTTTTGTAACTTTAAAAATGAATCAGACTTATTTTATACATCAAAAATTTATTTGTATTTTCATAAATAAATGTTGAATCGCAAAAAAAAGTCAATACAAAATTGTACCTGTACAAATGAATTTTGTGCTTTTTCTTGTGAAGTTTAAAATTCATATATAAAAGTACAAAAAAGATTTCCACGAATAAAATAGTTTGCATTATTTTTGGTGACGTTAAAAATTAGGCAGACATATTTTGTGCATCAAAATTTTTCTTGTATTTTTCTAAGTAAATTTTGAATTTCACAAAAAGTCAGGAATTTATTTGTTCACCTTATATAAAGCATATATAAATAAATTCAGTTAATTAAAACTTATAGATTAATAATTAATCGTTTATAATATGATAAATTATGAATTCATTTAAATTGATAAATTTATATATATATATATATATATATATATATATATATATATATCATTCTATGAGTTAATGAATGACTTTTTCGATCAAGAAGAATTCGATCTACCGCAGAAAGTGTGCGCGTTTCGACGGATCATTCTGACAATCGCGCTCGGCAACGCGCGATTTCTGAAGTTTCCCTGCGAGAGTAAATTATCTAAAACGGGCCTATTGTAATATCGTACGTCGGCAAACGTATAGTTTCGATGTTTTAACAGGTGCCCCATGCTTATGGCCGCGCATCTGCTTTGAACGCGGTGTAGAAAAAAAAAAAAAATGTTTAGCGAGAAACTTTGTTTCAACCAAATGTTTGAATTGTTATCACGTTCCTCTGCACTGACCTAGTCGAGGATGAGTGAAAGAAAATCGCTTGCCGTATGAGCATAACGTTCGCCACGTCCGCACTAATTTCCCAAATGTGGTCTTGATGTTTTCACAAGTGTCTAACAGGATGAATAGAGCTTCGCGATTCTTTCTTTTTTTTTAACAAAATTGAAACGCATATTATTATATATTTGATACTGAATATATCATTCAAGTAATTTTAGGCGAATCGACACGAATAGAATTTCATTACTCGGACGCGAACGCAACGTTTCGGCTTTCCTCGTTCTCTTTATTTCATTCCTGTTCATGCTGATTATGAGTGAAAAGTCCATTCCCAAGGAGGAATTTCCGAGGAATCAAGCATTCTCTAGGTATTTCGCTTAAGGGGTCACGTGGGTTTCGACGCCAAAAAAAACATATTTTCTCTATTTTTTTTTAAATATAATATATAAATTATTTTATTCAAAATGTTAAGCACATAAAAGAGCAACATTTCAACAATATTTAAAAAAAAAATGTCATCCAAAAATTTGGGCAATTCAGCCGGTGGGACATGGTTTCCGGAGACCCCTAAAAAAGTGTCCTCGTCGTGGTCAGGATAACTCATGATAGATTTATCTGAAATTAAAAAACCATTTTTTTTTCTGTTAGTAGATAAGTATAGCTCGTGATTGAACGAAGGATTAAAAAAAAAATTGAAATTTGAATTTTTGGCAGAGTTGTATGCAAAATAGTTTAATTTTTGGTACACTGAGAGAAAAGTGTATAGTATTTACAAAAAACGCGCATGGTAAAAGAGAGTATAGTCGAATTCCCTATAGTTTATTGTCACCGCAATCATAATATGGTTAACACAACTATAAGCGAAAAGTATACGTAAACATGCGACTTTGGTGGCGTGTTTGACTATCTGGTATGTCCGACATTACTATACACTATTGTAAAAGGCTTTACAATATCGATATGGTTAATTCAGCTATATCACAAAATCGGCGCACAAATACTAATGCTGCACTGAGAGCAAAGTACATGGTATTTATGAAAGACGCCCACGACAAAAGAGGGGATAGTAAAATCCCGTATAGTTTATTGGCACCGTACTCATAATATGGTTAATACAACTATAAACGAAAAGTATATCTAAAAATGCAACTTTGGTGGCGTGCTCGACTATCTATTATCCCCGAAATAACTACTAACTATTGTAAAAATATTAACTGAATTAACTATATCGATATTGTAAAGCCTTTCACAGTAGTTAATAGTTATTCCGGGGATACTAGATAATCAAACACACTACCAAAACGGCATAATTAGATAGACGCTTATAGTTGTGTTAACCATATTATGATTGCGGTGTCATTAAACTATAGGGAATTTAACTATGCCCACTTTTACCATGGGCGTTTTTTTCGAAAATACTATGGACATTTTTTTCAGTGAAAGTTTGTACTATTTATATGGTTAACATTAACACTTGTTGAGTATACATTTTTACAAGATCTTACGAAAAGTGACTATACGAACACAATTATGGTAATTTTATAGTGAAGACGTAAATCATTTGTGGAACGTGTGAATAAAGTAGAGACAGCGGTAGCACGCTGTGATCGATATAGATATAATAGCGCATTAATTGATCAGTTTTTAAAATTCGATATTTCGAAAACTATTGCGTTGCGCCAAAAATCCATTTAAGCAGTGACATATATTATCAAAAAGACGATCTGTGCAAAATTCTACCTATATCGGAGGTAACAGCTATTCGGAATTTCAGCTGGAATTACTCTTATCTCTTATGCCAAATCTACGATCAAAATAACATAAGTACCCGGTAGCATAGTGGCAGCGTGCGTAGTATAGATAAGTAGGTCGTAGGTTCGAATCCATGTTCCGGCGAAATATTTTCTCCGATAGGAATCATTTCAGGAGGTCAGGGAATGACAAATTATGATAAACAATCATACAGGTAGTACTCTCAATTGAGGATTTTTGAACTTATGACTATTTTCTACATTTAGTAGACATACCATTCAATATGGTAAAAATTACTATTTTTTGATAGTGTAAGGTAATATCCATTTTATGAAAACCTACTATATTATATAGCATTGAAAAATCAACGTATGCTTGTAAGATTGTTGGTCGCGGTTAACATATGAACATAGTCAACACAACTGCCAAAATATCATAAGCAGTACTATATTTTAGGCAGTAACCATGACTATAAAATATTATTGTCCCCTCAGGGAAATATAAAATATGGTTAAAATATGGTTGAAGTTACCATACATTTCTCTCAGTGTACAATTTACACTACGTATAGCCTTGTAAAATTAGTTGTAATAAAAAAACCTTCGTTCAATCATTATTCAATGCTATTTTGAAGAAGTGGGCAAAATTTTAATAAGATCGGTGCATTAGTTTTTGGAAAAACGTGTCCACCGACTTCAAAAATAGTGTTTTTAGAAAAATGCGTATACCTGCGTCGCTCCCGGCCGGTCTTTCCCAACGGGGGGAATTCCCAAAGGCTCTCTCTCCTAGACTTTTACTCTGATTGACTTAAAACTTTCGGAGAATATTCTAGACATATTGTACTATTAGATAATTAAATTTATCTAAAAAATGGATTTTCTGCAATTTTCAAACCCACGTGACCCCTTAAGAAATTTTGAGTAAGTCGGATGAAATGTCTTAATTAGGACATGTATTAATTCGAAAAATAACATTGGTTTTGAAAAAAACAAGACCTCGCAAGTTTTGGTTCACATTATTTTGAGTTTGTAGATGAAAAGTTGATAGTTAAAATAGCAACTTTTATACTTAACTATCATCGAATTGCCTTATACTTGACTATCAGCTTAGAACACTGTTTTTTTTATCTATGCTATTATACCCGAACAAACGCAAGCCAGCTCAAAGAGACCAAAATAAGCCCAAACAAATCCAAAGAATCTCAAACAAACCCATACGATCGTAAACGAACCCAAACGAGCTAAAACAAACCTAAGCTAACTAAAGCAAACCCAAACAAAACCCCCAAAAAAAAACTAAAAAAATGAGACCAACCTGAAGAGACCCAAAAAAAAACCCAAGAAAACTTGAATAAACATAAACAGACCCGAACAAATGCAAACAAACCCAAGCAGACAAAAAAAAACCTTAACGAACTAAGGCAAATCCAAAAAACCCAGATAGGTTGAAAAAAAACTAGAACCAACCCAAGGAAACCCAAACGCACCCAAGAAAACGCAAACCAACCCAAACGGACTAAAACCTAAAAGAACTAAGGGAAACTCAAACAAATCCAAACTGGCAAAAAAAAAAACTACAACGAACCCAAACAAGCAAAACAACAAATCCAAACGATGTTCTACCATATTAGCACCTCTTCCAAATGCAAAGACCAACCCAAACATTCTTCTAGTATCGGCTTTTGTTCCAAATGCCTAAACCAATCCAAATGCCTAATGCCACGCAATCGTCTACTATCGGCTCCTTCAGCAAATACACTAGACAAACTTACCCAGCATTAAAATCGTCACCTGTGGTCTCACCCGCCATCTTTCTTTTGCCATTTTTCAGACCGAGATTGAGACGGAGAGCGAGCCGAGCGACGTTTTGCTCTGCTCGAACAACAACATCGCCGGCATCAAGAAGAACATCGTTGCTAACAACAACAACAACAACAGCATAAGTAGCAGCCACAGTGATCAAAGCAATGATGGCATGGACATGGATTGCGGTGGTTGCGGCGAGAGCGTAAGGGAGCGCACTGTACTGTGCGTCGGTGGACGAAGTTGGCACTCGGGTTGCTTAAAGTGTTGCGCGTGTTCGCGGCCCCTTCACGACCAGCATTCGTGCTTCCTACGGGGCATGAGGCTCTACTGCAGGCATGACTATGCACTGTAAGTCGGAAACGTTTTTTATCTTCTCATTTTTCACTCGTTAAAGAGCGGCCTGCCAGCTGTACGAACAGGTAGCATTTTGTTCGAAAAAAGAAAAACGAAAGACAAATACCAAAACGGAAACGGCGAAACGAAGATCTTCGAAATGCCCTGAGATCGTTTTTTTTTTTTCATCTCACTTTGTCCACTGCAGAATGGAGGCCAATCATTTCGTAACAATAATCTAGTTGCCAGTTTTTTTTGCACGATAATTAATATTAGCGAACGCTCGGATGAATTGGGTTCGCCTTTGAATCGCGCACTATCACGTAAATATATATTTGCAATGTCTGTTAGCGTCTTTCTAGACTCAGCGTAAGCTTTTGAAACTGTCCCTTGTCCGATCAGGACCAAAACTCGAAATTCCTGTGGAGTCGTTTATACCCTAGGATATTTATGTTATAGTCTGGGGATATCCTCAAATCTATAAATATTTTGTATTCCAGGGATATTCTATATCCCAGAAACATTTCATATTCCGTAATGTAGAATTATTTTATATTCCAGGGATATTGTAGGGACGTTCTGTGTTCCGAGGCAATTATAGGGACGTGAGAAGTTCTGGGGATATTCCACGGACAATAGTACATACACGCAGAGAATTAAATGTTAAAAATTACCGTACAGTAACGGTAACCAGATGACAACCCTGAAACTTCGCTTATTATTACTGAGTAAAACACAGATTTTCACGAAAATAAAATAAATTTTCTTCTTCAGATAGAAAATTTTACCAGATTTTCTAGTAAATTTTGATGTGTAACAAAATACGCAAAACTTAAATTTAAAAAATATATAATATCAGCGAAATTTTACTGTGCATTTTATTATTTTATGCCTTTCAAATATGTCTATAAAAAAGTATCGTCTTTATAACAGTTATTTTAAGATTTATTATAAAATTTAATGAGTGTTATAGGAAAATGTATTGTGCTCTCGGTAAAAATTACCGTGCGCGCTACCCTTCTTGTATAGTAAAATTTTAGCTACGTATTTGAAATTTTCTGTAACGTGAGTTAAAAAACACTTGTCGCATACGGATTATTATGCTTTTCTTACTTGTCACCACATTGAAATATATCACGGTAATTTTTACCGTGAAATTCACGACAAAAATTACTTTTTAATTCTCTCCGCGTATATTCTAAGGATGTTCTTCGATCTTCGATTCATTCGATCAGGGACGTTTATATTCCAGGGATAATATACATATCCTAGGGATAATATAGATATCCTAGGGATAATATACATATCCTAGGGATAATATACATATCCTAGGGACAATATGCATATCCTAGGGATAATATACATATTCTACGGATAATACATATATCCTAGGAATAATATACACATCCGAGGGATAATATACATATCCTAGGGATAATATAAATATCCTAGGGATAATATACATATCCTAGTCATAATATACATATCCTAGGGATAATATACAAATCCTAGCGATAATATACGTATCCTAGGGATAATATACGTATCCTAGGAATAATATACGAATCCTAGGGATATCCTCAAATCGAGGAACATTTCGTATTCCACAAGTACTCTATATTCCAGACGCATTTTGTATTCCGTACTGTAGAAGTATTTTATACAATATTCTAGGGATATTCTAGGGACGTTCTTTATTCCGGGGCTATTTTGGGGACGTTATATGTTCTGGGGATATTCTACGGATATATATATATTCTAGGAATATGCTTCGTTCTAGAAATATCCTAGTGACATTGTATATCCCGAAGTCATTTTGTAGTCTGCATCCTAAGGAAATTTTACATTCTCGAGACTTTCCATATCTTGTATACCAGGGATGTTTCTCCAGGGATATTCTAGGGACATTGGATATTCCAAGGACATTATATACTCTTCATCCTAGGGGTATTTTATATTCCAGAGGCATTCCGTACTCCATGTTTCAAAGATCTTCCATATTTTCAGGTTGTCAAAAATAAGCGACTAGCGTTTTGGGAATTGTCGTACAGGATGAGATAGTCGATAAAACGCTTGAGGAGTTTTGAACGACGTTTGCTCCCTACGTTGCACTCGGGGGTGTCTGACTTTTCTCACTGTCATATTGGCGTATATATAATATATATGTGTAGGGAGAAAAAATCATTTGTTCGTCCTCGGAGGTTCAAGCAGGTCCCGTGTAACGCGCGACAGTTGCCATACGTGATACCTATCCTGCTTTTGGCTACCTGACGTCTCCTTTACAATATATATATATATACATATATATATATATATATATATATGTATACGACTCCTTGCGTGCTACCTCATCTTCCTCTATCCCGGACCTTATTACAATGTCATGTCCTGCGGGGGGAAACCTTTCGAAGATTTCATCAGTTTTTTTTCTCCGTCATTCTAATCCTCGGATCCTTGAATGAAACGAGAGGATTACGGGAAACCGGGAACTGGCGTGACTTGCGAAATAGAAGAGACGTAAAAAAAGCAGAAAAAAAAACAAGAAGGATAAAGGGACGAGAGGAACCATGACGCGGGTCTTTGACAAAAATCATAATCGTTGCGTGTTATTCTCGCCTCATCATCACAGGCTATATTCAATTTCAATTTTCCCGTGTACACCTTGTACTTGTAAAAAAAAAAAATACGTTCAATTATGCATGTGGGCTTGGTGATTTTTTTTTTTTCGTATTTCTTTTGCCAAATTTTGTTCGTTTTTGAAAGGATTCAATATCCTGAACGGCGCACGGGTGACCGTCGAATTACGAAATATTCAACGCGAGAAAAATCGGATTCCTGACGAGAAAAAAAAACACATTCTGGTGGCACATCAGCGCAGTGCGATCTTCGCGGACGCGTGTGCGGGTGGATTAATTGCGCGCATAAGTCGTACGTCGCACGTCGCGATGTATGCAACAAAACGCGTATATGGCTGCCGAGTCACGGGAGACAAAACGAGACACGGGGTGGTAAAAAGCGATGAGGGGGTGAAAAAACAAAGCATGTTCTTAAGTGCACGAGAGTCAGTGATGCCGGGGCATTTACGAGCTGAGCGCAGACCCGAGGAATTCGCCTCGTAATAAGGGATCGCGCGGGTATATAGAACTTCGACATCAATACAGCTGTGATATTATTCCCTTGCGGCTTGTCTGTGATCTCCCGTATGTACGCACTTGCATTTATTCGTACGTCCACTTTTCCCATTCATTCGCCATCTCAAGGCTGACACGGAAACCTGGTTGATCGAGAAAAATCATCGGATTTTATTCCTTTCGAAATGATTATGACATTTTCCAGATTCCCTAAATTCAATTGGATCAATTTTCTTCCCTACACGGAGAGAATTAAAAAGTAATTTTTGTCGTGAATTTCACGGTAAAGATTACCGTGATATATTTCAATGTGGTGACAAGTGAGAAAAGCATAATAATTCGTATGCGACAAGTTTTTTTTTAACTCACGTTACAGAAAATTTCAAATACGTAGCTAAAATTTTACTATACAAGAAGGGTAGCGCGCACGATAATTTTTACCGAGAGCACAATACATTTTCCTATAACACTCATTAAATCTTAAAATAACTGTTATAAAGACGATACTTTTTTATAGACGTTTTTGAAAGGCATAAAATAATAAAATGCACAGTAAAATTTCGCTGATATTATATATTTTTTAAATTTAAGTTTTGCGTATTTTGTTACACATCAAAATTTACTAGAAAATCTGGTAAAATTTTCTATCTGAAGAAGAAATTTTATTTTACTTTCGTGAAAATCTGTGTTTTACTCAGTAATAATAAGCGAAGTTTCAGGGTTGTCATCTGGTTACCGTTACTGCACGGTAATTCTTAACATTTAATTCTCTCCGTGTACAATCATTAACGAAACTTTGGTTTTTTTGAAATAGTGAATGTATGACAAGTTTTTTGTTGAGCAGTTCAATTATTTATTCAATCCATTTATTCAATTGACCCCAATTACTCATTGTCGAGCTTAATTGACATATTTTAACTTAACAAATTAAAAAAATGTATTTAATTATTCAATTTAATTAATTAATTTAGCTCAATTGTTCTATCCAATTATCTCAATAATTCAATTATTTTGCAACAACTTTCTGATACATTAATTATTTACATTAATTTAGTGCATTAATTATTCGTAAAAACGTTGCTTACATTGATTGATTATTCGAGAAAAAAAAAATGTTTCCTTAATCATTGTAGGAAAAGATTTTTATTGATTATTATTGATGATTTATCATTATTATTATTGTCAATATTGCTATTGATATAATAATAATGATTGTTTTTTAAAATTATTTTTAATTTTTAATTTTGATACTGATGTAATTTTTAATATTGATTATTATTGATTTTATTATTATTCATTATACATTATTATTGATTGGTAATTATAATTATAATTTACAATTATGTTTTATTATTATACATTCATTGTTCATTAATGGCACATTTTTTTAAATTAATAAATAACAAATCGCTAGTTTTATCCGAGAATTTAGTAAATCGAGCACGAGAGTAATAATAACCAATAAATCATTTTTCCCGAATAATTGATCTTAAAGAATATTTAATAATAAATAAACATTATTAAATCAACGACATCATAAATTTATCCAATGTTCTTCGGTTATTTTTATTGCTTCATCATTCATATTATTATCCCGATAGAATATTACTCGTGGAAGTACACGATGAATATTCATAAAATATTGACATTCATTCGATACACGATTATTCGCCAATATTCTACTATGCAAGAGCGGTCGCGTATATCGATCATGATTTCAAGAATTATTGGACACTAACAACACAAATGTGAATATACATATACATATATTCTCTATTAATTTGAAGATATATATATATATAAATATATGCAGAAAGGTGATTTTGAAGTAATGTGACTTTGAGGACCGTCCTCGTAATAGCCAATAGTCCCCATACTCAACATTATGTGAAAGCCAATGTCTTGAAAATCATCTTTGGTCGAATGTAAGCATATTTATATAAAAGTCAATTCAAGGAGAGTCCTGTATCCCAAACTCAACGATTCGTTTGAACAAAAATTTAAGGCCTGTCCTCAAAATAGCTAGATGTGCTGATAGTCGCCATTGCATAGATATAACGGCTTCGAAATGTCCTTTCCCCGTATCTATATATTATGAGATCGAATCCTGTATATCAGCCACTGATCCCATAACAGCTGGACAATCCTCTGCGCGCTCGACTTAATCCTCTAGTGACTTATAGCGGACTCCTCGCGGTGCTTGAGCGCAGCCTCCGAAAGAGATTCTCTCCACTTGTGAAAGAACAAATGAATAAATTAGGGCGGGGCGGGATTGGTAGCCGCGTGCACGATCATCAGAGAACTCAACTATATATACGAGCCTCCCCCTTGTATATTCGCCTCTTCCTCGTGCCCGAGTACCCCCCGACCCCCGCCCAAGTCCCTTCCGCTTAAGATTTATCGATACTATATAATACACCGCGCACGATCCGTCGTGTTTCGAGCGCATGTACATACTCGCGATGCACTTTACCATGTTCTCTCTCTCTCTCCCTCTCTCTGTCTCTGTCTCTCTCTCCCTCTCCCTCCCTGTCTCTCACTCTCTCTGGATTTTGGACAAGATCATTTTTATTTTCCCATTTAAAATTTTTTTTTTTCTACAATATTGGTTGTTTTAATTCAATTATAAGATTGAGAAGACAAATTACGAAAGAAAGATTGAAACAAATTACAAAACAACGTTTTTTTCATTGCATGGATATAAAAAAAATGCATCGCAAGTTTTTTGCCGAATAATTCAATTATTTCATTTCAATTATATATTAAATCCATTCTTTCAATTGATTTTCTTAATTCAATTATTCTATTCAATCATCTCGATAATTCAATTATTTTGCAACAACTTTCTGATTACGTCAATTATTCTAGAAAAAAAAAACAAACGTTTTGTCAATCATTGCAGGAAAATATTATTCATTATTGTACGTATAAGATATGTTATAAGATTAATAAGCAAAATAAAGAATGAAAGATTGTATAAAATTTGAAAGCAACTTTTTTTTATTGTAGTGTTTAAGGAGGTTGGAGCGGTCCATTACGTTCAAACGACGGTTTATGAGTTTTTTTTTCTCAATAAGCCAAAACAAATTCTTACGAGGTATAGATTTTTTCGGTTGATGCTAAGTTTCTATTAAATATATAATTAAAGGTCAAAATTATGCATTTTTATGCTTTTATTCCGTGAAAAAGAAAAACTGTTGTGTTACTACCAACTTGAAAAAGTATAAAATTATCGATGATTATTATAAAAGAGTCGTAATCTTTCATTAGATTAAAAATATTACAAATATTCAAAAGACCAAAGATTAAAGAGATTCGTAACCTTTTATCAAGCCTTAATGGTTCAATATTGAATATACATGGTTTTCGATGGTCAAGATAGGTGTTTGTTTTTCTAAATGTTTACAAAGATTTCGTTTACGTTAATCCGTTGTTAGAAATGATTTATCTTGGTGCTAAATAGCCAAAAAAAATGATGTCACGTAAAGTTACCTATACTATATTATTTTTTAGCTCTGGTGTTTTGTGATGATAAAATTTCAAAAAATTCGTAAATACTCAGTATAGTCTGGACAATAACATATGTATATATATATTTTATCTTGAATTGTAAGTAACGCTCCAACCTCCTTAAACAAATATTTATCAGCACGATAATTTCGAGCTATTACGCCTTAGGAACATCGATCTGTAAAGAGATACATGACAGGCAAGCTGTGGAATACAAAAACGTGTTCCGATCGTTTTTGAGATTTGACTATTTATGCAAACCAATCTCTAAGAAGATTTTTGGATAGGAAGACAATCGGGGAGAGCGAGAGAGAGAGAGAGAGAGAGAGAGAGAGAGAGAGAGAGAGAGAGAGAGAGAGAGAGAGATCGAGAGAGAAAGTGAGAAAGAGAGATAGAGAGAGAAAGAGCTTAGGAGACACAAAAAAAATATTCATATCCTTTTTTCCACACATACCATACATATGTGTACGTTTTTACTCTTTTTTTTTTTACATTTTTTATTCTTTTTTGTTCCTCGAGCTTCTTTATATCGTGGAGGAAAGGTATCTCGAGGGTCTCGGGACACGCGAGGATGTGTCCTCGTATACCGGAGGCAGGCTCCTAGGCGTGTCCTCGCGACGAACCATTACCATAATCGATATATAGTCGACTATTGGTAATCGTCGTATACATATACATACATGGAAAAGGTGATTTTGAAGACATTGGACTTCGAGGAGAATCCTCACAAAAGACAATTGTCCCCATACTCAACATTATGTAAAGCCCAACGTCTTGCAAATCACCTTTAGGTAAATGTGAGCATATTTATGTAAAGGTCATTTCAAGGAGTTTACTGTGCCTGAATATCAATGATTTGTTTGAACAAACATTCAAGGGCCGTCCTAAAAAAAGCCGGGTGTGCTGATAGCCAACATTGTATACATGTAGCGGGTTCAAAATGTCCTTTTCTTATATTATATATATACATGTGTGAAGATGCAAGGGCAGCAATGACGCTGCAACTGATGGCCACTACGATAGACGGTGGAATACCCACTGCGCCCGTACATAGTAATATCGAAACGCCGATAGCATCGATTCTGCTCCGCTGATACCTCTTCGACGCTTATTATTCCCTAAGTCTTTCGCCCTTTGCTTCCTTTTTCCGAGATATAATACCGAGTGTGCGCGTTCCTTATTCACGACAAACTTTCTCTCTCTCTCTCTCTCTCTCTCTCTCTCTCTCTCTCTCTCACTCTCTCTCTCTCTATCAATTGACATATGGCATATGCAAGTCTTATAGAAGTTTCGGGATGAATAACAATAGTACGATATTTAAAATAAAATTGAATAATTCTATTAAGGGTTCGAACTCCCGTGCGGAAAATTGGCAGGGTAGGATAGGGTATAATTGGCAGGGCTAATATAATTCGGGGCCTTCAATGGATTATTTGTGGATTCCATAGTAGGGTTTTCCGTAAAAGAGCCAGACCGGGCCCCTATTAGAGAATGATAGGGTAGGTAGGTTGACTAAAACTATGGTCTAAGTACGGAGACCAAGTAAAGGACTTTAAGGGGTGCAGTTGTAGATTCCCTAGTAGCGATTTCCCCAATACTACTAGACTGTTATTATAGGGGCAAATCAGTATAAATTGCTTGACTACAGAATTTGTGGCATAATAATTATCGAGATCGATTAAATATGATAATTAAACTATGCGTTTAGTAGACGAGCTGTGAAAATGAATAGTATCACGTGGTACTGACACTTATTATTTCACAAGTACCACAAAATCATAAGCGAATATGCACGCTGTAAACATAGCACTTCTGTTCATGATTTAACACCGAGTCGAAGTTTTATCCTTGTAGGACGGTACTTTGGTTACACGACGAAATACTTCGCTCGAAGCCACCTGGCCGATTGTTGGCAAAATACATACGGGTAATGTCTTGCCGGCCAAAACATTGATATATCCTGACAAGGTGACGTCGATTTCAAAAACCACAAACCACATTCTTTACTTTTTGTCTTATCAAATAATCTGGTTATTCGTTATATTCAAATTAATACTTGTTGTAATACCATTATTTATTATGAGCACTTTTACTCTCGTAGATTATCATCGATGAAAATAAAACTCATAATGGTGAATAGAATTACAACGGATGTATCAGTTTCATCCAAATCAATTATAATTATATTTGACGGGGTAAAAATAAAAACAGCTTTTAGACGGGTCTTAAGGTATTACCGGATGGATATTAGACAATTGCCGAAATTCTGGAAAAATGTGAGGAATGGTAGTTCTTAATAGAATAATAATACATGAATTATTTTAGAATTTTTCACCAAACAATTTAGTAGTTATAAACATTTGGATTTCACACGGTCGCTTATGGGAAAACAGCTTCGGCAGACGTTAATGGTTGCAAAACGAATGGAACTAAATCGCCGTAAATTCTGAAAATGTTATATCATCAAGCTTTGGGATCGATGATCGATTATGCTAAGTTTCAAATGAATCGATTGAGTAATTGTCGAGAAATTAATTAAAGTAATGAGGAGTATCGCTTTTTTTTTAACCCGTTGTGGTCCTATGGGGTCCAGCTGACCCCAGGCAAAGTTTGCGGCTAAGTGTCTGAAAAGTAGCCCTTCAAAATCAAACCTATGGTGCCATCTGTTGTTGTTGAAAGGTACCTTAATAAGTTTCAAGGCTTTTTGATTTTATGAGTTTTATCAAAATTGTATTCAATCTTAGCCCAAAATAAATATAGTTTTTATCAAGCTCCGTTCAAAAACTTTTTTTTCTTGAAAGTATACTGTCTTGAGAGTACAAAACTGAAATTTTTCCGTTGCATCTCAAAAGTTGAATTTTTTATGGATTTTTTAATGAAAAAAGTAAAATTTCTTGGATTTTTTTTCCTTTGCATTTTTTGAACGTGAAAGAAAAGGAATAAGGAAAAAACTATTGGATTTTAAAGAAGAGACCTTAAACTGAAGTTCAGTTAAAGAATTAAGTCGATACATTAAATAGAAAGTAAATGGCAACTGTTTTTCTGCGTGGGGTCCACTAGAGCCCGCATGACCATTACGTTATTTTTTGGAGGTATGACCACAACGGGTTGACGATGTATTAATTGTAATCATTGGAAAACTCAATATATATTGAGTTTTTGGGTAATCATTGATAATAATAAGATGATCTGAACGTATTAATTAAATTAAAAAATTGCGAATTTTTTTTGTTAGTCAAGCATACGCCAATATCATCGAATTCGACTACAATTATTATTAAAAGTGGAAAATTAACATTTCCAAGTGTTAATTTATTATTAAATTGGCTATTCGTGAGGCTAAACATGTACGACATGATCTAGACTTGTAAATCCACGATTTGCCCATTTTAGACTAACTTTTTGCCCGACGGTCCATCCAGTAATACCTTCAGCTTCACTTTTCAGGATATGTCAATGTTCTGACCGGCTATACATTACGTGAAAGTGTAATTGCTTGAAACGTCTTTTAGCCATAACATTGCAATTTCCAAGCATAGAGTGTAAGCCATAAAAAACGATTTCGTGGCTTCAGGTAAATAATTTCAATTTACCTAAAAAACCATTTATTGTTTTTAAAAATTAATTTCAATTTTAAATCGATAAAAAGAATTTTTATTTCAATTAATTTCAATTTAATTTATAATAATTTGACGACGGCTTTCTGAATTCTGATTGACGCGCGGTTGCAAGAGAAAAAAGTGAAAAGCAACGAAAACGAGCGCGAAAGGCGCCTCGATCGAAGTTGTCCGCACTCTCTTTCTCTCTAATGTTATTTCCTGTCCGGGCTGAACAAGACAGACACACACACACACACATACACTCGCACACGGGTAACGTTTCTCTCGATATTCCAACAGTGAGACGCGAACTTGGTCCGGTAGTAATGTAGTATGTTAATGAAGCCAACGTGTCGGGATTCGTTCTCGTGTTCCGGGCACAGTTCATGAATGAAATCCGCACCCGCACCCTCCGCGCTCTCCTGATCCTTTCGGTACAACTGCGATATCCCGCGGAAACTTTCTTCTCCTCTTCTTTATTCTGTTTCTGTGCTCTTCGTGCCGCATCGAATAGCACATTACTAACTATCGGTGCGCGTAGTAACAAAGATAATTGCAAAATTTAAGTGAAAAATATAATGAATTGAAAAAAGTTATTAAACATCGTGCGAAAAACGGTTTTTCTTGGCAACGACATAATTTGGTAACGAAATATCAATCATAATTTATTTTTCTTCCCCACCAAACAAATATTTGTGGATAAATAAATATTATTTAATATCATTAATCAATTACGATTTTTTTTCGTAGCTTATTTCATTATTTTATTTTATTTCATGGCTTATTTCGAATATAAATAATATTTGTTAATGAAGATTCTCGAAATAAAGGCAGACGAAAATAAACAAACATAACCAAATTTAAGGTTTTATAAAACAAAATGAATTTTTCCTTTAAACTTCAAGGATAAACCCCTTAATCTCTAAAGTTTGCTTTAAAATAAAACCAAAAAACTTTACGGTTTTTTAAGCATAATAAATGTTTTCGTCACTTTTAAACAAAAATTAAGGCGTGTCAATACGTTTTTTACACACTATATATATTTTGTTTTATAAAAATATATTTTATTTAAAATGAATTGATTTAACTATAAATTTTATTATTTTCTTTCAATTTTATTATTTCAGTATTTATTTTGATATATAATTAAATTATAAATATAAATACAAATTAAATTAAAAGTTGAATATAAAAGTTTTATTTTGTTTAACCCTTCGTGGTCACATATCCAAATTCAATCGCGGTCGTCACACTTGGGTCGATTCTACCCAGTCAGTTTTCAAAAAAAAGTATTGTGACCAAACTATCTGTCCGAAGCCGTTCAAAAAATTACAGAACATGCCTTGAATTTTCTAGCTGATGTACGAAAAATTTATTTATAAGAAATAAAATGGCGACATGTTAAAAAAAAATCATAAAGAGGTGAAAATGCAAAGAAGACACTTTTTCCCTCAAAAAATTATAGTTCAGTGAATTTTCAACATTTTCATCTGAAATTTGGACGTGATACTCCTTAGATATGCTACTTTTGGGAAAAAATAGTAGAATATCGCGCGTTCAAAAAAAAAAAATATTTATTCCGACATGTGAAGAGGGTAATGGTATGAGGATACGTCAAACTGCAGGTCGAAGCCGGGAACTATTATATATTTACGCCAAAAAATTGATCGAGGGGTCGATTCTATCTAGGGTGAGCATGAAGGGTTAAAAAAGTATGGGCGTTTACTATAATATCGGTTGAATTCTTTACGCCGCTAATAAAATTGATTAATTAATGAAAAACTGTGCTCCATTTGTTGACAGAACGTTCGGGGCAAAATGCGCGAAATGCGGGAGGAGCGTGGGCGCTGGTGACTGGGTGAGACGAGCGAGAGAACGCGTCTATCATCTGGCTTGTTTCGCTTGTGACGCTTGTTCCCGTCAATTATCGACGGGCGAACAGTTTGCCCTCTTGGACGCGAGATTACTGTGCAAAGCTCATTATCTCGACGTAGTAGAAGGCAACAATACCTCGTCGTCGGAGGACTGCGACTCGGAGCACGGTGGAAAAGGAAGCAAGACTAAAAGGGTCAGGACGACCTTTACCGAGGAACAATTGTCCGTATTGCAAGCGAATTTTCAATTGGACAGCAATCCTGATGGACAGGACCTCGAAAGGATAGCACACGTAACGGGGCTCAGCAAACGCGTCACCCAAGTCTGGTTTCAAAATTCACGTGCTAGACAGAAGAAACACAGCGGCAAAATCAAAACCCAAAGTGAGTGGGCGTTTTCTTCTTCATTTTTTAGATTTTTTTTTGCGTGGATATTAGTTGATAGAGCGTTGGAAATTTGATTCACTCACCTGCAAGATTTTCAAAGGGTGTTACTAAAGGCCTCGGAGAATTCTGGATCGAATGATTTTTTAAAGATCTGGCCATTTTTTCTACTCGTACAATTTTTTTTTGTTTTTATCTGGTAATTTTCTGTGCTTATACGAATTATTTTTGAAGAATTTGCCAATTTTTTGTGTTCGTCCGAATTATTTTTTAAGAACCTGGATTTTTTTTTGCGCGTAGGAATTATTATCGGAGAATCTAGTAATTTTTTATACCCGTACGAATTATTTTCGAAGAATGTAGTAGTCATTTTCTGTACTCGTATGACTTATTTTTAATGAGTCTGGCGATTTGTTGTACTTGTACGAATTATTTTTAATGAATCTAGTGATCTTCTTTATCTAGGAACTTTTGTGCTCGCGAGAAATATTTTTGACAAATTTGGTAGCTTTCGCTACTCGTACTTGATCGAATTTTTTTTTTTAGCTCGTGGTAACTTTTTGTACTTGTTCGAATTTTCCTTCTTCATTATGTAGATGTTTTTTCTTTTTTCTTTCGTTCGCCTAAATTTTCATTTGTCCTGTGTGGATATTCGGTGATAGAACGTTGAAAATTTGATTCACTTACCTGCAAGATTTTTAGAGGGTGCTACTGAAGTTCTTGAGGAATTTGAAATCGAAATATTTTTTAAGGATCCGGTGATTTTCTGTACTCGTGAGATTTTTTTGTTTTCATCTGGTAATTTTCTGTAGTCGTACGAGTTTGTTTTTGTTTTCATTTGGTCATTTTCTATATTCGTACGATTTGTTTTCGAGAGGCTCATAATTTTCCGTTCTCGTACGAATTATTTTTTAACAATTTGCCAATTTTTTGTATTCGTCTGAATTATTTTCTAAAAATCTGGATTCTATTTTGCCCTTACGAATTATTTTCGAAGAATGTAGTAGTTATTTTCTGTACTCGTATGACTTATTTTTAATAAGTCTGGCGATTTACCGTACTTGTACGAATTATTTGCAATGAATCTCGTGATCTTTACTCGTCCGGATTATTTTTCAAGGATCTAGTGACTTTTGTACTCACAAGAAATATTTTTGAAAAGTCTGGTAGCTTATAGTACTCGTACGAATTGTTCTTTATTTTTGAGAATCTAGTAATTTTTTTTTCAATTGCGCGAATAATTTTTTGAGAATTTGGTAATTTTATGTGTCCGTACGAATTATTTTCGAACAATCTGCCAATTTTTCATACTCGTTCGGAATTTCTTTTTAGCATCCGCACGGAGAGAATTAAATGTTAAAAATTACCGTGCAGTAACGGTAACCAGATGACAACCCTGAAACTTCGCTTATTATTACTGAGTAAAACACAGACTTTCACGAAAATAAAATAAAATTTCTTCTTCAGATAGAAAATTTTACCAGATTTTCTAGTAAACTTTGATGTGTAACAAAATACGCAAAACTTAAATTTAAAAAATATATAATATCAGCGAAATTTTACTGTGCATATTATTATTTTATGCCTTTCAAAAATGTCTATAAAAAAGTATCGTCTTTATACCAGTTATTTTAAGATTTATTATAAAATTTAATGAGTGTTATAGGAAAATGTATTGTGCTCTCGGTAAAAATTATCGTGCGCGCTACCCTTCTTGTGTAGTAAAATTTAAGCTACGTATTTGAAATTTTCTGTAACGTGAGTTAAAAAAAACTTGTCGCATACGAATTATTATGCTTTTCTCACTTGTCACCACATTGAAATATATCACGGTAATTTTTACCGTGAAATTCACGACAAAAAGTACTTTTTAATTCTCGCCGTGCGGTAACGTTTTTTACTCGTTCGATTTTTCGATCTTAACCTCTGATAACTTTTTCTATTTAGTCGAAATTCCTTTCGCTACCATCTGCTAATTTTTTGTTCCCGTACGGTTTATTTTCTGGAGAACTTGATAATTTTTCTCCTCGAACCTCAGATGCTCATTCTACTCGCTATAAATTTTGCCTCTTCCTCTCGTACATTCGCGATCAGTTTCCCATAACTTTGTCCTTTCGTTTACAGTGCACCATTCGCCACCCCTGCAGCATCATCCGGGCGAGCAAATGTATCCGGGGGGTGTGAGCATGGTGGGAACGTATTTGGGGGGTTATCAGGGTGCGGGTAGCGCGGGTAGCGAGAGTCCCGGAAGTCCGATGACACCGCTAACGCCCCTGACACCGATGACCCCGACGACTCCGACCCACCACCTTCAGGTCCAATTTTGCCACCAGGCGACATAATTTACGATCGCAACACTCGACGGAAGTACGCGAACGACACACAATAAGGAAGGATCGAGGACGACACGAGGCCGCCTCCTTGCTGCAAATTATTGTGCGAAAATGGTTCGCGAACCTCGGTGCAAAACCAGTGAAAGTACTTAACGAAAATATGTGTAAATAAGACGCCGAGACGAAGTGACAGCGAAAAAAATGACGCCCGGTGAGTTTGTTCCTTCGTCGCTGTTTGAAGACACCCTTCAACGACTGTTCGAAACCTTTCGTAAAATTTGGAACAATTTTTAAGAGGCCCTCGCAGGATTTCCGGATTTTCAACAATTTTTTAAGACCATCAAAGAATTTCGGAAATATTCCAAAAATTGTAATGTTTCTCAACGGAGTTATCAGGCACTTTTGAAGATTTGTGTATTTTTTTTTGCGCGTTTTTCAACAAATTTTGAAGATATTTCGAAAAATTATGAAGTTTTCTCCAAAAAAATTTAAATAATTCTGCAAATATTTTTCGAAAATACGGTTCAAGTGATTTCGAATCCGCGCGGACGAAAATAATTTTTTTTTTAACTTCAAAATGACTCGATCTCGAAATATTCCCGTGGGAAACTCGTCCTGAAGCCTGTGCAGGCTTTTTCGTTCCTCTTTTTTTTTTCTTTTGTTCGTTTGATCCTAGTGTAAATAGATAAAAACTCCGTGATATCGCGAACGAACTAGAGAAAGTCGTTCCAAAAGATTTGGACGTGTATGTGTCTATTGTGTGTGTGTGTGTGTGTGTTTGTGTGTGTGTGTGAGAGAGAGAGAGAGAGAGAGAGAGAGAGAGAGAGAGAGAGAAAGAGAGAGAGAAAAAGAGGCAATGATATCGATGAAGCCTTTCGTCGTGACTCTCGAGTATTAATGTTGTACGTATGCACCGTCAGTGCGCCTACTATGTGCATCAATCGAATAAGAATAAATCGAAAGGAAAAAAAGGGCAAGAAAAATGCCCGAGCAGAGATCGTCGCGTCGAATAATGAATTGTAAATAGAGAAAATAGTCCGAGCTATATCGTCGCGTCGCGCGCCCTTGCACCTTTATTTATTCCCAGCTTCTTTTGCACTTTTTTTCCACTAATAATTCCTATCATTATTAATATTATTATTTTTATTGATATCGGAGTCAATGTGATTGACGCCTATTGATAATGTGATTGCTGTATCTCTTGTGACGTGTGAAAGTGAAGCGAATTATATGGATAAAGCGACTGTGTGTGTGTATATATATATATATATATATATATATATATATATATATATATATATATATATATACACGAGAAAAGCGAGGCACTTTCGAAAAATTTCGAAGTTTTTTAAAAAGAATTTCCTATTATTGTGACATTTTGAAGAACTTTTACAGATTTTCAAAGAATTTCGAAGTTTTTCGAAGAATTTATTATTTATTTGGAATTTAAAAAAACTAAAGATTTTGGAAGAATTTCGAAGTTTTCCGAAGCATTTCTTATTATTCTGTAATTTTGACGAATTTTTACAGATTTTCGAAATTTTTCAAACAATTTATTATTATTGTGGAATGTTGAAATTTGTAAAAATATTTTCAGATAATTCAAGTTTTTAACGACATTTGAAGAATTATCGAAAAACTCGGCTTGAGAAATTTCGAATCGGATAGCGAGGACGAAACACTTCGAAACGTGAAGTGTAAAAGTGTGTACACACTCATATATATATATATATATATATATATATATATATATATATATATATATATATATATATAGATATATATAACTGAACCGCATTTCCAACTCAATATTACTATCACACCCGATAATAATTAATAACCGCCCGCTAGAGCTTTCCCGCGATCACGAGAGTGTGGAACGAGTGTCTAGTTGTCAACGATTTCTATACGAGAATAATGTTTTTCTTTTCGTCCGTGAATATCGACGACGAGTACCGTACTGTTATAAATGATAATAAAAGAAGAGAAGATCTTTCACTGTTAATCAAAATGATGTGTTACATTTTTCCGAACCATTTCCTCACGCATTGCCCACTGCGTCGTATGTTTTTTGTCAGCTGCAAACGACGAAAAGAAGAAAACGGAGAATGTTCTGTTTTTTTTCATCCATTTGAAAGGTACGTATTCTTATATTTTTGCTTTTTTTTTCGTTCAGTTACATAACTAATTAGTTTACAATATTTACAGGTTGAAATATAATCTATATCGTGTTTGTTTATTTTATATTTCTTTCTTTTTACCAGGATTTCTTATGAACTTTTTTTATTACATTTTTTATCGCTTTTTTATTCGATTTTTTCTAGTAAGGAGTAACGAAATCGTTGGCATCTTGCAAAACTTGGAAAATTCGTGTTTTTTTTTCTTCACTTTTAAACAATTTTTCCTTAGCCTTTTCGTGGTGAGTCTCGGAAAGTTTAGTGAGAGTTGGGGACCATGATGAAGGGTCGGAAGATCCCTCGGGGTCATTATCGATTCTGGGAACGTGTCGAGAACGATCGTGGATAATTACACAGGCTCGCTGAGAGAGGAAAAGAGGGAGGATTTTGCGACACTTTTGGTACTCGAACAACATCCGAGTGTCTTACGTGCTTGTTATTATGAGTAGTTTCACTCGCCAAGGTTGCGAGAAATCCGAAAAGTATCGGTATATCGAAGGATGAATCTTAATGGCTGTCGTTTCATCTTTTTCTTCTTCACGTTTCGTTAACTTGGTCTATATTATATTTATTTATTATTTACAGAGTAGAGGAGAAAAATGGTGGATCGCAGACGAGGATACAGCTCCATGTCGATGATTTTGTTTTTTTTTTCAGACCTCGTTCGACATCGTGAGCATCACCGAATCCTGTGACAATTCATCCATCGACTGCTCGGACCCTGGACAATGTTCATATTGCAACTTTTTATTATTATTTTTTTTTAATGCAACAATATTGCAACGGATATATCTCATTTTATTTCTTGTATCTAGTTATTCACAAAATGCGGGGATGAAAAACGATATTTTTCTTATTAAGGAGTTTCAGGACACTTAACGAAATGTACCATTTGATTTCAATTTATACAGTAAATTCTTTGTCATATACTGAATGTACCCTCTAAATTTTAAATCGATCGTCTGTACCGTTTGGATCAAATTTACAATTGAAGAAACACTTTTTAACATAGAGCATAATGTTTTTCATAACATTATGACACTGATGACGAATTTGTCATCATGTACTGAGTGATTTGACATTTTTCCATAACATTTTAAACATTTTTTCACACTATTTTGTGCGTAAAATTGCCATTCAGCGATGAGCGTAGGCAGTTAAAATATCTCCTTATTTTGAAAATGGTTTTTTTTTAATTGCAAATTTTCTAGGAATGGTGTAGACGTTCGATTTTAAATTTCGAAGGTGCATTCAGTATACGAGAAAGAATTTACTGTATAAAATTGAAGCAAATGGTAAATTAAATTTATTGTATAAAAACAAATCAAACTCACTTCACCAATTGTCCCGAAACTCCTTAAGGTATTACTGGATAGACATTAAAAAATCGCCGAAATTCTTGAAAATTTGAGATATAATTCTTGATAGAATAATAATGCATGAATTATTTTCGAATATTTCACTAAATAATTGAGTAATTATAAACATATGAATTTAACACGGTCGTTTATGGAAAAATAGCTTCTGCAGACGTTAATGGTTGCAGAATGAATGAGACTAAATCGCCGTTAATTCTGAAAATATTATATCAAGATTTAGGATCAAGCGATTGATTATGCTAAGTTTCAAATAAATCGACTGAGTAAGTGTCGAGAAATTAATTAAAGTAATGCGGCGTATCGCCTGTTTTAACGATGAATTTATAGCAATCATTGGAAAACTCAATATATATTGAGTTTTTGGGTAATTATTTGTAATAATAAGATGATATGAACGTATTAATTAAATGTTAAAATGAATAATTTTTTTTGTTGGGCGGTTGAAACAGATGTACAGTCACTGACAAAACTTCCGTCAAGCACACACCAATATCTTCGAATTTGACTTCAATTATTATTAAAAGTGGAAAATTCACATTTCTAAATGTCAATTTATTATTCAATTAGCAATTTGTAAGGGTAAACATGTACAACATGATCTAGACTTGTAAATCCACGATTCGTCTATTTTGGACTAACTTTTTGCCCGATAGTCCATCCAGTAATACCTTAAGGAAAAAGGGAGAAAAAGGCACACTGAGAGAAATGTATGATACTTTCAAGCATAGTTTGACCATATTTTATATTTTCCTGAGGGGCCAATAATATTTTATAGCTATGGTTACTGCCCAAAATATAGTACTGCTTATTGATATTTTAACCGTTGCATAAACTATACAGACATTTTAACCGCAACCAACAATCTAACCAGCATACGTCAATTGTTCAATGTTATATTATATAGTAGGTTTTTTTATAAAATTGGTATTTCTTTACACTATCAAAAAATAACTCCCGCAGGAGCTCGATAGTTAGCAGGAGTAAAATATACAATTGCGTGCAAAAGTTTTGGACTATGCTATTTTTCAGGCATATTGCATTGAAATACGTCGTTGGGAAAAACAACGAGTTATGACAAAATGTATTACCTTATATTTGAAAACAATGAATTATATTCATAGATATCGTTCTTAAATATATGATTGACTATCACTTTTTTATTACATGGTTGTGCAAAAGTATTGGGCCACATTCCATCGCGTGTGAAAAACATAAGAATTTTTTTTTTGGAAATAACAAAACGAGAATCCACCTTCTTCACTTGACTCAGTACTTTGTTGCCATGCCCTTAGCAGCGATAACTGCGGCATATCGACGAGGCATGTACGCTATTAATTGTGAGATTCGTTCTTGTGGCAAGTTTTCCTACTCATGTCGCAAATGTTTCTACATTTCCGTCTTGTTGAAGTGATTTTTTGTTCCAACACGATCTTTTAGGTCACGCTACGAATTCTCAATCGGGTCCATTCCAGTGTAAATTTTTTTGAAAATCGTTTTTTTTTCTTTCATTATCCAAAAATATGGACCTTCATAAACATGCTGTTAAATTTTAGTCGCGAAATTGGAATTGTTCCGGTCGTTACAGCCTTTCTTAGAAAACGAGATCCGACTAGCTGCGTGAGACCTGGCGCCTTTCTCGAACGACGTTTTTCTCCAAACGTCGTTTTTCAAAACGGAGGAAGATTTTAAACGAAGACTTTCAAGCTATCCGTCTCAAATTTTGCCACATCGTTCTTCACGCTATTCCTTTTTTAACGAAAAACTGTCGAAAAAGGCCCAATTTGACACTTAATTTTGAAATGACCACGATTTTGTTAATTTTCATCGAAAAAAAATCGTCCGTACGTCTCTACACTCTTTCATACTGATTAATAAGCTTTTTGATTTTTTTCTTTCAGACCATTTTTGGCCGCGTAGGACTGTCCACTGTCAGGCGCTTTTTTTAGGCATAATTTTGCATTGGCCTGAAAAATTATATAAAAAATAAAACTAAAACATGTCATTCGAATAAACGGAAAAAAAATCGGACCGACTATAGAATTTTATTTAAAAAAATCTCTGTCTCCTCTTTTACCATGGGTGTTTTTTATAAATACCATGCACTTTTCACTGAGTGCACCATCAGGTTGCGGAGTAACTAATTGAAAGACAAACGTATTTCAAAAGTTTTCGGCCAAAACTAGCGACCGAGTGGGGTCTATTGATTACGAAAATCGACGACACTTCGGGGTATAACGATTCAACGGGGAAGATAATAACTCACCATGATTGTGATACATGGACGGAGTTGGGCTCTTGCAGACCGCGGGACTGAGTTGCGCCTGATGTTGGAGCTGCTGATGTTGTTGTTGATGTTGAAAGGAATAGGTGAGATGGAGGTTGATGTGCCTGCCAAAGTCGCCCGGTGATGGGTTGGAGTTCGGTGGCGATTGATGGGCTGCGTTCACAGTGTAAAATTCTTTTAAAACAATTTGCCAAAAGAACGGTCCCCCAATGGAAGGTCGATCATTGGGTGGCCGAGATGGTTTCGCGATCATTACCATGATGCTGTCCCTTCATCTTGCCAGTGTGCAAGTGTTTCTTTTGTCTGGCACGGGAGTTTTGGAACCAAACTTGAGTGACCCTCTTGCTGAGGCCAGTCACGTGGGCTATCCTCTCGAGATCCTGGCCATCCGGGTTGCTGTCCAGTTGGAAATTTGCCTGCAGCACCGACAGCTGCTCCTCGGTGAAGGTCGTCCTGACTCTCTTCGCCTTGTTGCCACCCTTGTGACCGCTCTCCGAATCACCACCTTCTGGGGGTAAAGAGCCGAGCATCGATCGATCGTCATCAGTTCTTTGCTAATAATCAAATCCAGCACAACCCCAAAAAGGAAAAAGAATCTCTGAAGTGCGGCACTGAGAATGTGATCTTGAATGGCAAGTTCTTTGAGATCGGTAGCCATGATCGTGATCGATCTGCCATCTCTACGTGTGGCATTTGCTTTTGCGTTCGAAAAGGATCGAGCGTTTCGGTGATCAGGTCTCCGGGTACCGAGTGATTGCGTTCGCTATCGGAAAATCGGTAAAAATCCTATCCAAAATCGGTAAATTGCCTAGAATTTCATACTCATCGTCCTTGGACACCACGTTATTAGGGCGTTCAGTAGCATCTACGGCGAAAGGAAGAACCTCTGTGCCTGAACGTTGATCAGCGAAACGCCCGACCCTGCTTATCGGCAAATGAAATTAGACGACGAGTGAACGATATTCGTGTAGCGATTGAGAGGCGTTCAACGAAGGGTCAAATTGAACCTCGAGGGAATCCCCGACGGTCATCGATCGTTCGTTATACGCGCGTCTACTCTCGCGGAGATTCTCGCACGGATATGTGTGTTTATCGCAGGACGGATTAATCGACGTTTCGGTAAACGTGATATCTCACCATCGGACGAGGTGTTGTTGCCCTCGACGACGTCCAGATAGTGAGCCTTGCATAACAATCGGGCGTCGAGCAGGGCGAACTGTTCCCCGGTTGATAGCTGTCTCGAGCAGGCGTCGCAGGCGAAACACGCCAAGTGATAGACCCTTTCTCTCGCACGTCTCACCCAATCGCCGGCGCTCACGCTTCGCCCGCACTTTGCGCATTTGGCACCGAACGCGCTGTCAACATAACGATCAAACTTCAATGGGATTTCCGGTTTTCATCAGGCTGTGGTCGTGTTCCTTTGCTGCCTGGTTGATTTGATTTTGATGTCTTGAGAACTTGAGTTTACGTCTGAAGGTTGTTATCCAAAGTTGATGATCGTGGCATGTGCATTGATACAATTGGATGCTTTGATGCTCTAGGAAGATACAGAAACTTTCTACAAAACTGGATGGTAAGTGATCTTGCCGTCTTGGATATATCCTAGGTATCCTAGGATCCGGGCAGCTACAGGAACTTTGGACAAAACTGGATGGTAAATGATATTGCCATCTCAGATCTATCTTAGATATCCTAGGTTCTAAGAAGGTACAGGAACTTTGAACAAAACTGGATGGTAAGTGATCTTGCCATCTTGGATCTATAGTAGGAACACTAGATTCTAGGAAGATACAGGAACTTCGGACAAAACTGGATGGTAAGTGATCTTGTCATCTTGGATTGATCGTAGGAATGCTAGATTCTAGGAAGATACAGGAACTTTGGACAAAACTGGATGGTAAGTGATCTTGCCATCTCAGATATCTCTTAGGTATCCTAGGTTCTAGGAAGATACAGAAACTTTGGACAAAACTGGATGGTAAGTGATCTTGTCATCTTGGATCTATCATAGGAATGCTAGATTCTAGGAAGATACAGAAACTTTGGACAAAACTGGATCGTAAGTGATCTTGTCATCTTGGATCTATCGTAGGAATGCTAGATTCTAGGAAGATACAGGAACTTTGGACAAAACTGGATGGTAAGGGATCTTGCCATCTCAGATATCTCTTAGGTATCCTAGGTTCTAGGAAGATACAGAAACTTTGGACAAAACTGGATGGTAAATGATCTTGGATCTATCGTAGGAATGCTAGATTCTAGGAAGATACAGGAACTTTGAGCAAAAGTGGATGGTAAGTGATCATGCCAACTTGCACCTATTTTGTCATAAAATTGTCATGTATGTACGTTCGTTCTTTTCGGACTGTAATTGAGGTGACAGAGTTGGAACACGATGATGAGATGATATCAACGATTTTAGGATATATCGTTCATCTGGTCTGTGCGTTTGAACCAAGTTGTCGTGAAACGGCTGAAGCTTTATGTCCCGAAGCTTTGCTATATGAAAGTAAACGTTCCGAGAATTTGCCTGCATTCAGTTTTATCTGGATTCCCGTCAAGTGGGCACCTGAGAAAACGCAATTTTCCTTTTGAAAGCGGACAGGGGCACGCGCGATTCCTCTTCGGCATTTATGCGGCAGCCTCTTCATCGAATACTCAGTGTAAGACACTTTCATTAGCTTCGATCACAATCCGACTCAATTCCTCATGCTTCTTTCTCCGTTGATACGATCACGACTGGGTATATCAGAGGAGCCGAATCTTGAGTCCTCAATCGTCCTTTTTTTTTTGCGAAACTGAACTATCCCAACACTCGACTACGTAGCTATCGCGCCCTCGTACCGCCCCGATAACTTTATGACCAAGGAATGGAGATGGACGGAGGCTAATAAAGGCGATACAATCTAGGTATCGGAGCGAGTTGCAGCGAGCGTAACAAGCTCGAGCCACGTCCGAAACTGCAATGTAAATAGAGAGGAAAGAGAATAAAGAAAAGCAAAGAAAAATAAAAGGAGAAGCTTCGACAGTGGTCGTGGTGGGCCGTGGTCCGGGAGGCTCGCGCGCGCGGCTCCAGTAATTAAACAACGACTAGCCGACCATTAGCCCATTATCATATTCATGAACACGGAAAGTGCATCCCGATTTCTCGATCCGACCAAGCTCTGCTCCCCCTCATCGACGACGGACGCATTTTCGATTCTTATTTCCCTTTGCTAATACAGTCGACTACGTGTCTTTTTGCTTTTCCTTTTTCCTTCTCATCTCGTCCTTCGCTGAGCTCCTTTTTTCTTCGACACCCCCCCCCCCCCCCCCCCCCCTTCGTCGACATACGAGAGATCTTGGTGCATCTTTTGGCCAGTGTTTATTCGCAATTTAATATATTTCTCTCTCTCTCTCTCTCTCTCTCTCTCTCTCTCTCTCTCTCTCTCTCTCTCTCTCTCTCTCTCTCTCTCTCTCTCTCCTCTTTCTCTCTTTCTCCCTTCATCTTCAAGGGAAGCGAAGGAGGCTCCGATATAACCGATAGCAGCGACAGATATAGTGCATTAAATATAAATACCTAGATATGCGCAAGCAAACATACACAGTTATACCGGGTGCTCTAATAAAAACTGGACACTCAAAAAACTCTTATGAATATTGATTTTAGAGAAAAAAAAGGTCCGGGAGAAAATTTGACGTGTTCGTAATAACCTACACTTTGATCATCTCAGTTTTTTTTTAATGGCAGTTGTCAAAGCAGCTCCAAGCTCAACTCCACTTAAAAAAAGGGAAAACCCTTTTTTCAAAGCTCCCTTGCACTTCTTTTTTTAAAACAAAACCAGTGACACATCGTGACGTTGGTATGACCTTGAGATCCGGAAAAAAAGAAATAAAATTCCCGGCCAATTCCGGGAAATGGGAATTGAAATATGAATTCGGATGAAAATACTTATTTTTATTTTATAAACATTCTTCCCGTTTGACAAGATTACATTTTCTATTCGATTTCTGGTTGATGGGTGGACCCTTTACGATCTTCGAGTGTCTCATTTCTGGTGACTCACCCTGCACATATATATATATATATATATATATATATATATATCCATGGACACCTTAGAATTCTTCAATGTCTTCGCTGCTCCATCTGTGCTCAGCATAACCTCAAAGCTGCTTACGCACTATAAGATCTCACAACTAAACAATGGGCCAATCCCGATTAAATAAATAACGAAGTGAACATCGTAGTCGTGTCCGAATTTTGTCTCATGCACGAACAGAAGAAGAAACTTTTACGCGTGCGTGCGCGGCCCTGTCCGAATGATTTCTTTTTTAATCGGGCTACTCAGCGGCAATGGCAACGTAGTCGCGAGGGCGAGGAAGAAATTTTTGCGCCCGCCTGAAAAGACCGCGCGCCTTGAGCCCACCGAGGTAGGCGCGTGGCTCGATGAATCTTTCGGATTCTCTTGTAGTCATCTATATATATATATATATATATACATAAGCGAATTCGATTGCGAGAGCCTCAGGAATCTCCGAAAAACAAAAGATAGGGTTCATGTATATAGCAAAAGGGTGCGCAGGATAAGAGAGAGACACAAAAAAGAAAAGTCCTGAACAAGAATATATATATATATATACATATAAGTATATATATATAGAAAGAGAAGGAGATGAGTTGGCTCACACGTGTGCGCGTGTTATAATTGATCGAAGCCCAGCAATTTAGTATGGGTCGAAAAAAAAAGAAAAAAAATCGCTTAAGTAGGTACGTGTCGGATCACCTATTAGGCCAGAATTCCGTAGCTTAGGTTGGCATGCACGTAATTACAATATTCAATGAAAACTCTATTATTCCCTGGACGTGTAACATTTTTCGAATTGGTCGTTGAAAATATGGCAACTGTGTGGAACCTTTTCAAATTGATAAACAGTCTTTTTTTTCATTCTTTTTCGACTTATTATTTTGAAATGATCGTAATGATTTTTTTCATTTTTTGGAATTAAAGTAATTTTGGATTTTTTAAGAGAAAGATTTCAGCTTGAAAATAATAGCTAAATATTTTATAATAATACATATAAAGGTAATTCTATAGTTTATATTAATATACTATATATTATAATATCAATTGTATATTAATATATAGTACGTCAAAAAAGTATTTGCACACCGCGTGTTTTTCGAAAAATTTTATCGAACATTTTATTTTTCTTCGAAAAAAAAAATGATAAAGTTTTTTTTTCGCAAGACAATTTGAAAAATACGAGATGTGAAAATACTTTTTTTACCCACTGTATATGAACAAATAGTTGAATATTCTATATTTATATATACATATTTAAATATGTACATAAATATAATATATGCTGGTCACGACCACACCTATCATGAACAGCATGCGCGAGGATTACAACGTTCATCATAATCTTCCGTTTCGTCCTTTCTGTATATCCTACCGGATGGACTTTTCGGAGATTTGAATGTCATCAAAGGCAAGCGAGCGAGGACACGAATTGTTTTATCCTTATCGTATGGGGATCAAAAAAAAATATGCTGTCGTGATAATACTCCACCAGTCTGGATACTGTTGCCCATATAAATATTACATATATGTGTGTGTGTGTGTGTGGAAGTACCAGGAAGAAAGAAAAATGAATGAGAGGAATCAAATGGTCAGGAAGAGCGAGCGGAGGAGAGGCACGACTACAAAAATTACGTAGCAGATTCCTAAGGACCTCCCGCGCAGCCGATCAATGCGATCATCGATACTCGTGACGTATTATTATTTATCGCGGTTCGTACGTTATATATATATATATATATATATATATATATATATATATATATATGGCTGGGTGGATTTGAAAGTCAGGCCTTCAACTCGAGAGTACTTCCTATACGCAACCTTAATACTTCAGAGTTTTAGGATTTGCCTCTACGGTACATTTTTTACACAGAATTATCGTGCCTGAGGTTAGCCATTTTTTTTAAGCGAATCAGTATAGAAAATGTGTGACGTAAATTGGTTGTTTTTACAAGATTAAGAGGAGACTGCGAGTGGCCCGAATTCAAAATAAATTCAGATATAGATGGGAAAAGGTGATTGACTTCGAGGGTCGTCTTTACAGTAGCCAATTAGCCAGATACTTAACATTATGTAAAGCCCAGTGTCTTGAAAATCACCTTTGGATTGATGTAACCATACTTATATGAACGTCATTTCAAGAGGCGTTCTGTGGCTCAAAATCAACGATTCGTTTCAACAAACATTTAAGCATCGTCCTCAAAAGAGGCAAATGTGTTGTTAGTCAACATTGCATAGATATAACTTTTTTTTTCGAATTCTATCAACAAACTAACAATAAGTTCATACATCAAAGTTCACAGGCTCTAATTGTTCTTTCTTGTATATCTTGCGCAGTAGTATCAGCTGTTCGTTAATACAGACTGACGTGATTAATAAGACAATACAAACAATGCGAATTTTATTGCAAGCGTGCATTAAACTTGCTGACCATCTCAATCAGCATCTTTTATAGGAGTATGCGTTTGCACTATTTTTTCCAATCGATTCTAGGTTAAAAACATTGACATTTCTTTGTTATCGATTTTTTATACTAAATCTTGATGGACCATCTTGAAATTTGGTGTGTAAATTTATTTAGTTCCTTAATAAAACTCGGAAAAACAAAGTAGTGAACCCATTTTGACAAATGGAAGTGACCTTGGAATCTCCGAAGCGCCTCCATCTGGATGAACCTTATAGCCACTAGGCAATCACGTCCTTCGAACCGTGCCACTTTTGTAGGAAAAGTTTTTGCGTAAGTATAATCGATAAGAGAATATATTTCTACTGCTAATAGTTGTTGGTTCGCCCTGTGACTATATATATATAGTCAGTCTCGTGATCGGATGTTGAGATACGCGACTTATTAGGTGGGTTGGTATTCGCTTTGAAGCCACCACGAAGACGCATATATGTATTCGTGACTAAGAGCCGCCGAGTCGGCCAATCTGATTGACAGTTGGATAAACACGTTGAACACTATACAGAATCTTTCTCATCTTTATTTTTCCTCCTTTCTCTCTCTCTCTCTCTTATTCTTATTCGATTGCGTCCATTTTCTCTTCTTCGATCTTTTCGCCTCGCCTGAAACATCGCCCGCGTGGATGCAACGAAATATCGACGAGTCACTTTTCCAGTGTGGGGCTCGCGGCAGTTACGGACAGCCGTAGAAATAAAAATCGCAACAGGGTCGATTCTCTGTGTCTTCGGGCCGGGCTCGTGAGACGAAGGAAATAAGGGCCCGAGTCTCATTCGGGTCGAGTTTAGGATTTTCAGGGGTTTTTGCGTCTAGGCAAATCAGGAGGTTGAAAGGTCCAGAGAGAGAGAGAGAGAGAGAGAGAGAGAGAGGGAGAAATCGACAGTCGGCCAACTCTCTGTCAAGCTTCTGCCAGTGGAGAGAGGAAGAGAGGAAAAAGAGTGGGAGAGAGAGAAAGAGAGAGAAAGAGAGAGAGAGAGAGAGAGAGAGAGAGAGAGACAGTACATTGGAAAAAATTGAAAAATCATGTTTCAACTTCACACATTCTTAAATAAATATTATCGAGTGTCTTTTGTACGAAGCGAACAAGGGAATCGTTGTTCCTATTATATTAATATGAGTTCTGTTGATCGATTGATCGAGACTGCAATAGTAATAATAATAGGCAATAACATTAATAATATCGAAATTAATTATCAATATTAAAAATATGATACAGTAATACCCCGATCGCGGTACTTTGACTTATGTTACCTCGACTTACGCGGTTACGGATATTTTTGTGTTTGGCAACAGTGCCGCCCGCTAAACACATGTTTTTCTTAGTCCTTGGTCCCAAATAAACAAAATTTATACATCTTTATATGCAAAGTTGTGCCCCTTAAGCTGTAAGACTTAAAAGTTGTACAACTTAAACGATTTCCGTCGGTCCCATCCCCAGTAATACCTCGGGGTATTACTGTATTGATAATACCAAAATAATAATAATAATAATAATAATAATAATAATAATAATAATAATAACAACAATAAATACGATGATAATATTGGGAGTGCAAATAAGTCTTCGTCGTTTGACAAAAGATGGCCCCACCAGGAGGTTATGGTTGAAATTGTCAGATGTAGAACGTCATATCGTAAGGTTGGACATCTGGCAAAACCATAATCCTAAAATATTAGCGATTTTGTATCAGGATCACATAATTTTTTTCGTGCGAAAATGTCGAGTTTTGAGCCGAATAAGCGTCATTTGCGGGAACTTTTGATTTACTTCTTTAATTCGCAGGAATCGGCAGCTGAGGCGTATCGATTGCTTGTAGAAGCATGTGGTTAGGCTGCTTTAACTGAGAGAAGTTGTCGTGAATGATTTCAAAAGTTTAAGAACGATGAGTTTGACGTCGAAGACAAAGAACGTAGCGGAAGGCCGAAAGTGTACGAAGACGCGGTATTGGAAGCATTATTGGAGGGAGATTCGTGCCAAACGCAAGAAGAACTTGCACTTACATTGGGAGTGACTCAACAAGTAATTTCACATCGTTTAAAATTGTTGGGAATGATTCAAAAGCAAAGAAATTGGGTTCCATATGAACTGAAGCCGAGAAATGTTGAACGCCGATTTTGCACATGTGAAATGCTGCTTGCCAGGCATAAGCGAAAGGGTTTTTTGCATCGTATAGTCACTGGTGATGAAAAATGGATCCACTACGATAACCCAAAGAAGAGGAAATCATGGGGACAACCTGGCCATGCTTCAACATGGACAGCCAAGCCGAATATTCATGGAAAAAAAAACTCATGCTGTGTATTTGGTGGGATCAGCTTGGTGTCGTGTATTATGAGTTGCTCAAACTGAACGAAACCATTACTGGGGCTCTCTACCGAACACAATTGATGAGATTGAGCCGAGCACTCAAGGAAAAACGCGCCCACTACTACTCCAGACATGGCAAAATTATTCTCCTGCATGATAATGCTCGTCCACATGTTGCGACGTCGGTCAAAACCTACTTGGAAACACTCAATTGGGAAGTTTTACCCCACCCGCCGTATTCACCAGACATTGTTCCCTCTGACTATCATTTATTTCGATCAATGACGCACGGCCTGTCTGAGCAGTACTTCACATCATATGAAGATACCAAAAATTGGGTCGATTTGTGGATAGCCTCAAAATATGAAGCGTTCTTCCGACGCGGTATGCATATGCTGCCAGAAAGATGGCAAAAAGTAGTGGCTAGCGATGGACAATACTTTGAATAAAACATAAAGTACCGTTCTTTCACAATAAATGCCCAATTTTTGATAAAAAACGGTGGAGACTTATTTGTACTCCCAATAATTATTTTAATAATGATAATTTCATAACCCCTGCAACAACAACAATAATAATAACAACAACAACGACGATGCCAATAATAATTTTTCAACGGCTCCAACAACAACAATTATCATAATAATAATAAAAATAATAATTGTGTAACGTGTATAACAATAACAATAATAATAATCGCAGCAACAACAACAATAATGATGATGATGACGGTAATAATAGAACTGCCGAAAGTGTGTCGACTGTCTGGACGAAACAGTCGCGAATTACGCGGACAATTCTAACACATCGGATGATTGCAGCCTCCCTCAACTCGAAGGAACCAAGAAACACTCACAGTGCGTAGTCGTGCCTGCAGTAGAGTCTCATGCCTCGTAGAAAACACGAGTGCTGATCGTGTAGTGGTCGAGCGCAAGCGCAACATCTGAGACACCTTGAGTGCCAACTTCTGCCACCAACGCACAGTACCGTACGCTCTCGGACACGTTCGCCGCAACCACCGCACTCCATCAGCCCCGTGGTAACGTTGGTAACGATGCCGGTCGTTGCGCCGGCAACGGGGGTCGTTTGAACCTGGCTTCCGTCGCAAACCCCTTCCGGCGGCGTATCCTCCACTTCCGTCTTTTTCGTTGAATGCGCAAAGAAGAAAATCGTGAGGTTTTAACGTGCGACACGATTCCGCGATCGGTTATTTTTCGAAACAATTGCAATATGATGTAGGGCAAACAAAAAAACGTAAAAAAAGAAGTTGACTGGACGAATTTTGAGGGTTGAATCATTTTTTCTTGCAACCCCTTTCATCTTTTATGGAAATTTGAAAAATATTTTGTTGAAGATCTGCACCTGTCAGGGTTTATTTTTTTTTTTTGCAATTTCGAGGTGCGGAAAGTTCCAATTTAGCGGAAGGGCTGCAAGGGGCGCGAGAGGGTTGAAAGTGGGCTTATGGCAATTATGGAAGGGCTCGTTAGGGAAGGAAATTTCAATAAGGAATGTACCAACTCCCTTGCCCTTCTCTCTCTCTCTCTCCATCTTTCTCTAAAATAAATTGGCTTTTTTTCCACCCCCAAATTGAATTTGTTATCTGTGGTGGAGAGGAAATTCCCGGAATTATAAGCGTCAGGGATTAATCTTACTTTTCAACCGGTATTCTTGTGATCCCCCATTGTATAGGATGAACTGTGCAACGTGTCTAAT